>JAHWXV010573948.1:0-11507 GCA_024586415.1 Phrixothrix hirtus | reverse complement strand
TTCCGGTCGTAGAAGGGTTACCTCACAAAGAGATGATCGTTTTATTTTGATGGAACTTCTGAGAAATCGCCATTCCACTGCAATTGCTGCAAGAAACCGCCTGCAGAAAGTTCGAAATGTGGATATGAGTGAGCGAACTGTGAGAAGACGCCTTAATGAAATTGAACTACTTGCAAGAAGTCCGGCTATTGTTCCCGAATTACAACCCAGACATTTTTGCTCGACAACATCACGATTGTAGGCGAATTCTCTTTACTGATGAATCGCGATTCTGTTTGAGGTCTGGCAATGGCCGAGTGAGGGTTTGGAGACGGAGTAATGAAAGATCTGCCCAAGCTTGCACGTCCCAGAGAAGAAAATTTGGCGGTGGTGGTGTTATGGTTTAGGCTGGAATTTCATTTGAAGATTGAACTGAACTTATCTTCATCAATAGACCCCTAAATGCTCACCAGTATATAGAGGATGTTTTGGCAGAAGCAGTTGTTTCATTTGGTCCATTTATAGGGGATAGTTTCGTCTTTATGCATGATAATGCACGGTCGCATACTGCAAGAATCGTAACGAATTACTTGGATCAAGTAGCAATTAATACCCTAGAATGGCCGGTCTGCAGCCTTGATCTGAATATCACCGAAAACTTTTGGGATAAACTTCAGCGTAGGGTTAGAAGTCGACCAGGTCAGCCAGAAAATCTTGCTGAGCTTCAGAACGTGCTTCGTGAAGAATGTGAACGTATTCCTCAAGTTTATATTCAAAATTTATTCATTTCCCTTCCGAGGCGTATACAAGCGGTTATTGACATTTTCGGGCATAATACCCCATATTAGACGATTTTCTTCAAGTTCACTCTTAACTTTTATATCATTCTAATTAAATAAATTATGCTAAGGAATCAAGTAGTAATGGTCTTTTTTAATTTAAAGATGAAAGATGTTGAGTAACAGCCAAATTCAAAGCATACATGATCGCAATAAACACTTAAATTAGGATCAAATATGAAACAATGCATAAAATTTCCAAAAAATTTTTATTTTCGGAAATTTATAGGGTGGCCACTTTTTTGCCGGTCAGTGTACAAATAAATCAATCAGAAATTATAAAAGCGGCGTAACTTTATTTAAAAGACACGTTCCTGATTGATTATTTTTGTTAAGCATTTAAACATCCAGGAATCAAGGAATCAAGAATACGAATTTATGTAAAATCTTCAAAAATTCAGGATAACAATCTTGTACGTGTGTGTTAGATTTGATACTTGATTTTTTTATGTTTGTAAACCAAATTGAAAATCAATTGCAATCAAAATACATCTACCAACAAAATTAATTAATTACACAATTCATATTTCAACAAATTAATATGAATCTTCAAATGGAAATTCTTAAAATCCGCATTAGGGAAGAAAGCGCCAATATAACTGCAGAATGGAGGATTAAAGTGTTACGTATTAATTTTATATATCGTAGATACAACAAGAACACGCGCGCGCGCTCCCTCGACTTCATCCGCGCACACGCGCACGAGTACGCGCACACGCGCACGAGTACGCGCACACGCGCACGAGCACGCGCACGAGTACGCTCACACTCCCATACGCACCCACACACAAGCACATACGCACACACGCATACTCGTACATGCGTACACGTGCACACGCGCACTTCAGCACACACCCGCGTACAAAGTAAATACATTTAGAGAAACTCAGTCCACGCCTGTGAGTCGAACCCAGACCCTTCCGCTTACCAGGCGTATAAATTTAAGCGTGGAGAATAAAGAACAACTTTTTAAAACATTTTTACAAAGTTTTAAAGCTACACAAAACTGATAAAATAAATTGTATAAGCTTAAAATAAAAATTTAACACTTGTATGGGTTAGAATTAAATTGATAAACTAAAAGATGCTATTCATTGTTCATAGTTAGAATTGCCCAACAATTTGAATGATAACTTGTTGCTAAGTGTAGACATAGTAATGATAATTTGGGAACGTTTGTTTAGAAACAATTGCATTTTGCAATTTTATTGTTATCTCAACGTGTATATTTGTAAAGCTGTTTTAGACTGATTTTTCAGAATACTGAAATTGTCCTCCCGGTGTATTTCATATGTGTTTAAGCAGAATCAGTAGAACTGGTTAATGAAAAATGTCAAAAGTACGAGAATACTTTACTTTTGGGACATGCCTCGTAGTAGTCTCAGTAATGAGTTTCATGAAAGCCGACCAGCGGTGCTGTGCCTAATTCATAAAGGTCATATAGGATGAGTTATAGTTGTTAACTTTGTTTTGGGGGAGTCAAGTATATTCAATTTTACATAACTATTTCGATGTGAAAAGGCTATGTGCGCATACATATGATGCGAGCGCAAAACTTGGTTATGCTAAATGGTGAAAAGATTCAAATGATTCAATGCAGGAACACAAAGTCATGTAAATAAAAGTGTGCCACGAGATGAAACATGGATATATCCCTATGAACTTGCAAAAAATGCCAATCCGTTGTTAATTTCTAAATTAGTAAACATCACCAAGAGTCGTTCGTTCTTGTGTTTTCAAGAAAATAATAATACTGATTGGCATCCAACAATTTGTTTGCTAGTGAAAACAATCAATCACGTCGCACAATTTTCTGTAATGACAATTCCAGTGCTTACAGTTCGCAGCGAGCAATTGACTATTTGATTAGAAATAACATTAAATTGAGTTCTCAAAGTCAAGAATAAAATACATGGTCAATTTCTCGAATAAGCATGCCAACTTCTGAGCGAAATAAGTGCTTTGACAAGTGGTTCGAATGAATGAAAAAATACACAGAACTTAATGGTCAACACTTTAAAAAATAATAAAAAAATTCTTCCTAATTTTTCTGTATGTTAATGGTATTTTTTCCTAAACGATCAGTCTTTCCGTCGTAATTATACACTATAACCTACTTAGAAATACTTTTTACCCAATATTGGCCGACGATAAAAACGTATGTATCAGAAATTTCGTGTCAAAAGGGCGAAAATTGAAGTTTTTATAATGGAAGATTTTCAAAAAGTTGAAGAGAGGCATAGAAGTTCATGGAAATAGTACCAAAATCTGGAAGGTCCAAAAGAAGTTACGAGACCAAAAAGAAAACGACGCGAATGAAAAATTCTAGAAGTCAATAGAAGAGAGGTATAATTACAATTGATTAGTTAATTCTGCTGGTTCAGCTTATATGTACTTGAGTGCCCAAAGATGCGTTTGAATTCTCTACACCTGAAGAATTTTTTTATCTAGCGTCTATTACGAATTTTGATAATACAACCTTGAAATGATTTCGCGCTATCCTGTTGTACCCATAAAAAAGTTGTTACGATGTGGCGGTAGCGCATGCAATAGATTGTAACTGTGCTACCATCTTCAATATGTCCCCAACTTATAAATCGCACCAAACAGCATCACGTTATGGACGCATCGATTTTTTCTGAACAAAAGTTTTATCCATCGATAACACGTTACCGTCTAATGAATGACCTGATGATAATTGAAGTCGTCAGCGTACTTTAGCTCTTCCACCAATTGGATCTCATGAATATAGACCTAAAATATCCCAAGCACTAGTTCTAATCGTTGGAATTGAGACATCGGCCTCTTGGGTGACATTTATATAAATAGCACCAGTATTTTCAACAGAGTATAGACTATGGCGACGCAAAGCACTATAAATTATCGACTCAGTTAGTCGATAATGTTGGTTATGAATTCCTCGAAGTAGGCGAAATGTAGTTCGAATTCCAGACGAACTTTTATGGTAAATTTTAATAATCTCTGCGCATTATTAATCAGTTCCTCTGATTCAAGTTTCCTGAGTCTACAGTCATTCCTACCTTTGAACTGCCCTCCAAACTTATCCATGCTTTTACTTATCCTTAACTTCCCGTTGTTGGTTGGATCAGGGTATCAGTTACCCCTACAGCGACCCGCCCCGTATGAGGGAATTAAAATGACTCTGATATTCCTTCCTTCCTTAAAACGATAGTAAAGGTGTTTTCAAAAGATTTTTGGAAATTATTTTGCAAAGAACTAATAGCTTTTTCAAAATGTTGCTTATAATGCTGTTCAGTTGCGTAAACAATTTCAAAAATATATAACAAATATTTCTACGGTTCTTTTATCAACAATTCATTAAATTCTAGTTATTTAGGTATGCAAGCTAATGTACAATAATACGTATATCTGTAATTTATTATAAGCAATTAGTAAATGCAATGTTAAGAAAGGAAATTGAAGAAAAATCATAGTTGATCGAATCTTTAAGAAAACTGATTGATCAGATTTTCAAATTAATTACTACAAGAAATCTTCGAAAACACTTTTCAGCCTATATAAAAAATGTCATTTGAGATTTTAGATATATTAATGTACAGGTCGACCATTCTAGCTTGATTTAAATTACGTATTAATTTTTAAGTATTTCTTACGTCTATTATGAATTCCGGCTTAAATTACTATTAGAAAAATACTAGGAAAACTTATGTCGGGAATTGTACTTCGGTGACTACCTTTCTCTTGTACTATGTTCCCTCTTTGCCTCGCTTCGCGCAGCCCAGGGTCCAAGCTAGAATCGTTGGCCTGTACCGATATATTCCGAATTTTGTCATTTTGCCATAGTTTTTGAAACTTTGCACGAAATCTATTTTTTTAGGTTAACTGAGAGAGTTATGATTAAACTTGATAACTTTTGAGAAGTCAGAACAACACTACCCATTTTGATCAAAAAAAAAACGTTCATGGTTCGCTATGAACCTTTTGCTCAGTATATATCACTTTCCAGTATATTACGAACCAATCATATGGTAATATAAAATATCCACAGTGAAACACATCATAGAAAGTTATTAAAAAGAAAAAAATTATGTCATTATTCCCAGTTTAAATTTCCAATTAGGATAGACTATGACCTTTTGATAAATACTTTAAATACGGCTATGAAAATGTATTTATAAATTCTCATAGCCTACCCTATGTGGAAATTTAAACTATTGAACTTTATTCCAAAATAACTCGCCATAATTGAAGTTGGGCTTTTTGGAAGTTCTTATAGTAACTCCAGTTTAAAAGGTTTTGGCAGTTTAAAGACATTGTCATTATAACTTCTAGCTGCCCTTTTTGCATATTCAAAACACCAGTTGTGATATCACCTTAAAAAGGAAAGGTAGTAATCTGCGCTTGTAATTTTTTTCACTTGAGCCACAAAATATCTGTAAGTTTTCTTTCAAGGATACCTTACCACCACAAAATCTTCAATGCTAATATCATTATCTTGTCGCTAGTTCTTTATCTATTCACTACTATCACTATCAGAATCTAAGATCATCTCAATTTCACTTTCAGAAATGTTACTGATTAAAAGCTACCTT
Source organism: Phrixothrix hirtus (assembly GCA_024586415.1). Taxonomy (NCBI): domain Eukaryota; kingdom Metazoa; phylum Arthropoda; class Insecta; order Coleoptera; family Phengodidae; genus Phrixothrix; species Phrixothrix hirtus. The sequence continues at coordinate 6,115 of JAHWXV010573948.1, read as the reverse complement.
TTTAATTATTTTCTTAGCGTTTCTTTTTGCTCAACTTTTTTATGCATAATTTATCTCTTTTTCATCTTTATTTTATGCTGTTGCTTAATTTCATCTTTGTTTGCAGAATCAGTTAAAATCAACGATCTTGCCCTTTTCTTCGATGTCTTCATCTCTCTTACTTTCGGATGAGGCCTTGCTTCTGCTAATGGCGCACGCTGACGTTTTCCAGAATTTTGTTGTTTATTGCTATTTGTTGACCGAAAGTTTGATTAAGTTTCAATATACCTATATTGTGAAGTTGATATAAATCTTCTTGCGACGTTGAAGACCAGGTTATTCTTCGAGTTAGTAGCAATATTATTTCTATCAGTAAAATATGAGCACAGATATTCGTCCTCATTTATGGTATCTCAGTTAAATGAATATCTTCCTGTTTCTTCAAAACAGCGGAAGCGATTTATTTACAGTTAGTGCAACATCTTAAATGAAGACTGCTTAGCCCGGATGTGTTAACATCCGCTTATCCATCTTCCTATAACAATTCGTTTTGGAAGGGCCTTAAACGCATAGGTTTAAGGGCTGCAAAGATGGCTGCAATGCGGTGGCGATGTCAAAAAATGAATCTTACTATTTTGCATAATTGCAACACCTCTACATCGTAATGGCTTTCACAACTGTTGAGATTTAATAAAACGCCATTGTTTTCATCGGACTGTGTATGTTTAATGAAATGCCGTATGTATTCTAGAAAATTTTGATCAGATATCCATTCAGTGTTGTGCACTGCACAATCAGATTCAGGAAGAGCATCACTCAGCATACGCAGCTGGAATTTCTTTCGAGACAAAATAAAAATAGGGGATATAGGTTCCAGCAGCACAAATTACACCGTACATTGTTACCGTGGTTCTCCTTTCAGTGCTAGTGATCTTAACAAATTAGTCCAGCTTAATAGATGCCAAGAGTTTTGGAGGCCTATGAATTGTAGAGGCTGCGGTTCCATCATAGTCAAATATACGATGTTGCCCAAATTAGTATCTTTCATAAATATCTTTCAGATTAGTATAAAATCGATTAACATTAAATATGTTAAACCTAGTGGCATGAGTTAAACTGTTAAATTTTAGGAAGCTTTAAAGTTAACATTGGATGTTCTTACCTTAGAGCCTGAATCCATTCAAGGCCAATTATTTTAGTTTTCCTCTATGACTGCAATAGTTTTATGATTCGCCATGGCACAATTTGGACGTCTGAATTAAATAGTCTACAAGAGTATTTTCTTCCGCATATTTAAAACCACTTTTAAATCCGTGTTGTCTGGCAAAATCAAAATTTGCTTTGTTGACGCATTGTTGATATTTCATGTGTTTCCTTTGTAATGTCGCCTTAGATAGGTCAAAATGTAATGATGCTCTGTTTAATAACAGTTACTTTATACAATTAAGCCAATTCGACATGGTCTGGCGAAGATTTTTGTTGCTGAACGCCTATCCCTTTCCGTGGTACTCGTGGTATGAAGAGAAACTTAAAATTTGTAATTCCTTTATATCTATTATTTGTTTGAACAATAATGAAATAATGGCCTACAACATATCACGAATTTGTACAAATAAAAATACTTTTTTAAATTTACAAGTTAAAATCTCATATTTAACCCATCATTTGATTATATGTAACCTTAAGTATTTAAAATAATACAATTTTAAAAAGTTACAGAAACAAAATATGAATACGATCTGTACACCAAAATTAAAAAATAAGAGGCATATTTTTTTAGATACAGGTTCTACTGCAAATAAGTCAAAAGACATCAGTTAATTAATGTGTATATATTAAAGGCTACACACATGAATTAAAGGTTATCAAAATTTATTAGAGGTGGCGCATGTTCAAAAGCTTACTGATGCCTACTGTGTTACTATGTGCCACTTTCCCCTACTATAAAAAATAGTTTAAGTTAATTAATCTTAATTACAAACCTGAATAATTGTAGATTTGATATAATTATCAAATATTATGTAAATTCTATGTTATAATTATTTTCAATCCTTCTGCCCCAGGTTTCTAGGCAACCTACATTTCAGAAGTTACTATTCCACATATACACAATTAAACAATTTTTTTAATTATTAAAAATTTAATTCTGATGTATTATTTATAATCTTGTTATTTGTTGTATTATAATTTGATTTTTTTCTAGTATCTTTATTATATATCGTTTTATAAATTAATGTTTCTTATATATCTAATAAGTAATGGCTAGGCGTAAAGTTTTAAATATTATACAGGTAATAGTTATAGTTTCTAACATAGTAAGAATTGACATTCATTAACAAAAATAGATAGTAATTGACGACTACAGTATGTATTAATTTGATATTAGTGATAAATTGTTATATACATTGTATCAGTGTAGAAAAATTAGAATACTTACCTAAAAATCCACAAAATATGAGTACCTAGTTACTGAAACATAGGCAACTTAATATACATATAGTATAAATGATAAAATGAAAGGGTAATAAGATACTAATCTAGATGATTGGAAGAAAGGATAAAGGGCATAAATATAGTTCTCATAACATCTACATTCAAGAAATATAATAAGTAATGTAATCATCATGGTAAATTTCTCAAGGAAGCTTTAAATAAACTTCTTGAAACTATAATAAATATTCAAAGGTAGTGCTTTCTAAAGACATCATTGACAACTCAAAATCCGAACCAAATTAATGGAAGCATTAATGAAATTAGACAAACTAAAGTTGCAGTTGATCCTAATTCAGATCATCCACCTTCCACTACAGAGAGAAAGATAAAGTGGTAAATTTTTATAAAAATAAATAAAGTAATTGTAATTGATGAAACAAGGAATGCGATATTTGTACAATTTTTACAAAATTTTATACATGATTCAAACTTCAATCTCGTGTAAACTTCGAATTGATTTTTTTTATAATTTATATTTAATGCTTATAGAATAACTTTTAAACATTTGAAGTAAGATTCAAAATACGTTCCTACTTATCTACATTAAAATAATTCTGGAAAAAATGTACAGGATGTTGTAACGTGAGAGAGGTTTATATTTTAAGTTGGTAAACCCCAAGGGAGTTGTATAGGGCCTAATCAGCAATTAGCTTTTGACTTTTAAATAATTTTAAGAAATTATATACTTCCGTAGCTAAGATTTATATTACTATTGTTCTTTGCTTACCCGTTATGTAACTAAATAATCTTATGAATGCTTTGCAGGTGAGGAACTTGAGCAAGACAATTCAAAAAACTCAGAATAATGATTATAATAACAATGAAAACATAATAGCTAGGCAAATACATAAGATTGCTTTTTAAATTGATAGACAATGTTTTAGTATTCTTATTGACAACTTGGTTTGAAAAGCATTGGGTTGAATTCTAAAATTCCTTAAAAGGACCAAATTCTAGTGTTTATATAGGTGATAGTAGTAGAAGCAAAGTTAATAAATGTTCTGAAGTTATGTATATGTTGAATAAAACAGAATCATCTGAGGAGAGGCAAAAGACATATGGGCATAACAGGGTATCTCTGTTTTGACCGAAATGGCTAATTCATCTATATCTTAACGTGCGTGTTATCTTTCTGACAACCAGCTTTTAATTAATAATAGTCTGTGCGTTTAGACTTCTAATAACAAACCCGACACCTGGCACCAATGTAGCAAAACTAGTTAATTGTTTTAAAATGTTTATTTATATTCACTAAGATTAAATCATTTACATACACTTATTTATTTAAATATTTATTTCATAATACACTAAGAACAATCATTTATATTTATATTTACGTATATCAATAATTAATAGTACAGGATTCTCATTAAAACTAAAACTAAGTGAATTTACTCTGCTACTTATATACGCCCAAGAAACACACTAGCTGGGGTCTCTCCTGTCGTTTCGTGTACAGCTGACCGATATGCCATCAGGACCAGATGTAAGTACCAGTCCCAATCTCTTTGATGGTCTGAGACAACTTTGGGAAATATTTTCCCATTGTTTGATGCATTCGTTGCACTATTCCATTTGACTGTAGGTGAAGAGCAGTTGTTCTAGTTTTGCGTATCTTCAACAGCTACAAGAAACTTTGGAATAAAGCTGACTCAAAATTTCTTCCTTGGTCTGAATGTCATTCCAAAGGAATCCCAAAACGGCTAAACAATAATTTTACCAAGGTCTCGGCCACTTAATTGCCTCTTGATTAAGTAGAGCGCGTGCTTCGGTCCATTTACTAAAATAGTCCACTGCAACCAGAATGTATTTGTTTTCTGCTTCAGTTTTAGAAATAGTCCAGCTATAGCGATAGCTACTCTTTCAAATGAGCGACCCACATTATATTGCTGCATTGGTGCTTTTCGCTTCCCCAATGGACAGTTCCCACATGTACACCATCATACCTTAATGTCATCCTTGTAGTTCTTTCCATAAAATCTTTCACGGACCTTTTCCAAAGTTTTCTTTTCTTCCATATGCCTTCCTGATGGACGACCATGCAGCTGTCGTAGAATTTCCACTACCCTGTTTTTCTGAACCACCAACTGCATTCGTCGTTTATTTTCATCACTTTTCAGGACTCTTTTCAAAAGGTCGTTCTGAACTTGCAAGAAATTCTATTGGGACCAATATACTTTAACAATGGGATCAAATGAGGTCACTTCCTTCCAACCTAGTCTTCGACTTTCATTCTACCGTTTTAATAGCACCTTCAGATCTGGGTCGTTTTCTTGATCTTGTTTGACATTATCTGGTTTCCAGTCATCGTTACTTACAGTACTACAATTGACAAGAGGTTCTTCACCTTTTGACTCCAACCGAGTACAATGTTTACAATCTTTTGCGCAAGGCCGTCTTGATAAAGTGTCAGTATTTCTATGATTTCTTCCAGCACGATGCTCAACTTCAAAGTCATACTCTTGCAGCAGTTCAATCCATCTCGCTATTGGGTCGTCTAGATTCTTAAACTATAGGTGCCATTTCAACGCTTCGTAATCAGTTTTCAATAAGAAATTTCGTTCGTAAAGGTATTGCCACGGATTCTAGCTCAGTAGCAAAGCGGAAGAGTAGGGGGGGGGTATGGTGTAACTGATGTAGGTAGACCGTTGTCAAAAAAAATACTTCTCGGTTGGTCTCCTCTTAGTTTGGATTAAGTCGAAGTCGGATTAGGACAGAAACAAGACAGAGTATAAAATAAATAGGGCGCCAGTCGTTCACTATAAAAATCCCAAAGAACACCCGAACGACAAGATGTCCTCTTATGATAAATTTACTTACAACGCGAACTCAGCCTCTGGTACAGCAGACCTAAGAAGAACCTAAAGTAAAGTAAACTAGGAAAAAAGGAGGTTCGGTGAAATTATAACAAGATAACTTAACAAGTAATTAGGTATTTATTCAAGCAGCCAAAATGTTATCCATCGGTTACAATAACACTAATTATCAACAAAATAAAAACATAAAAGAAAGGAAATAACGATAGAGAATTTATGTCCTGGTTAAGGATATAATTGACAATCAAATAGAATAAGCGAAATGCTTTTTATCGATCAAAGCTAACATGTAATTATTCGACGGTACCTCGTATATAGCGAGTACAGTACAACTCCAACTCAATTCTAAATAGCTTAGCATCAGCATATAAATTAATTAGACCAGAACTATCTATCAACTGACAAAAAGATAAGATGTATTGACATAAAAGTAAATGCAAAGAATTGAAAAATATGTCAAATGTTTATCAAAAGAGTAATTATAATAACAGCGTCAGTTTAATTTGCCAAGAACATTTAAGCTGTATAATGTGTAGGTTACGAACCCGAGTTAAATAAAAGAAATACACACAATCATACGCTATCCAATTATGCAAAAGTTACTTCAAGAAAAAAACTAGTTAACAAAAATAAAACGTTTTGAGCTACGTATTAAAAGTGAATAACTAGCAAGCATCTCATACCTTTTCTCTAGAGAAGTTTATACCTATGCTGCCTAAAGTAAACGAGGGTGCCTCGTATATAACCAAAGTATTTACTGTCTATATAATTTAAAGCCGAAAAGTAAAGTAAGTTTTGTTTCTCTTATTTTGCGATTATTGAAAAGC
>JAHWXV010573934.1:0-10271 GCA_024586415.1 Phrixothrix hirtus | reverse complement strand
ATTTTCATTAAGTACAGTACAAAACGCTTAGTTTATACACTTTTTTATGCAAAGGCACCTTTAAAATTGTCGACGAAAAAAGTGGGACATGAAGAAAAATATTGATGAAGTCTCGTTGCCTCAGTTCTAGTCAAAATTGCATTACCATCATAAGTGCATATTCCCCTACACGTTAAGCGTAATTTACACTTGAAACTAATGATGGTCTTCTAGTTGCGATCGTAACATGCTGACCAAAAAAATGTAGGGCGTGTCAAATTTGTGAATCTATGTAAAACTTCTTATGATGCCGGACTCTCCAACTGAGGTACCAAAATGGGCGCTTTATTTTTATTCTGACATTGTAAATTTTGCAAAAATGTAATTTGTCAATAGCGTATGGTACAGTTAATGCATGTAGCATTCAGGGTAGCCTGTTTAACTTATCTCAGTTACTCCTAAGAGAAAATTGAAACTGCATTGAAAAAACACATCTCTTGGCCCTGATTTGATCCCCAGCTTTCTATTCAAAACACTAGCATCATTGTCAAGAGCAAACAGGAAAACGTTGTTATCGGCATTTTCATTATAAATGCGCGAGCGAGATCATTATGGATAGTGGTAAATCCAAAACATGATATCGAAGAAGTCTCAAAATAGTCAAAAATAGTATCACATCAGATGCCAAAATGATATTTCTTGTTCAAATTGTTTTGCTTTCTGACATCATTACACATTAAGGGTAAATTTTTCCATGAGATACTGATTACTCACAAACTACTTATAGATAGGGTTCTGGAATAAGAATAAACAATCGCAATGTTGGCCTGCAGCGCACGTCTGCGAAAATGTTTCCCTCCAAGTTGTGGTCGTTTTCGATAATTCATGTCTTGAGTTAATATTATATCTTGTAATTTTTCCAGTCTAACAACTTTGAGGTTAGAGTTCCTCGACATTTTTCGAAACATAATCAATTGAATCATCTGTTTTTGATTTAAATGCCAAATTTGACAAGCACCTCGAGATCTCTAAACTGCAGTATCGATCTTTTTATGATCTCATGAGTAGGGAATGCTTGAAGATGGTTTAACAAATTAAAATCGACCTCTTAATCACTTATGTATATTCAGCATGCGATATAAATTATTAAAAAGCAATGAGATAATAAAAAGCCTGAAACTGCAATCTCAGCGTTCCAAGTCACTTGGACATTTGGACAATCCTTATACAGAAAAAAGTAAGATATTTGATTTGCTAAAAGTTCCGCTTCAGTTACCACGCGTAATTTTTTTTCGTCATGACGAACCATTTAATGAGTGAGCAAACATCGGTATTTGTCAAAATTTAGGAGGCGCAATAACGAGTCATCTTTGATCTGATTCATTTTGGAAAAGCAACAGAAAGGAGCAGTTTGTTTAGACAATTTTATAACCCTCTTCATGTTAATAAACTCAAACAAACGTAACGTTTAGAATATTTATCTGTTATAAAATGGGCAAAATACGCATTTTCAGACGAAAACAATGCACCTGCTCACAAAAGTGGTTTAGGGATGGAAGTTTGAGTAAATTGATATATTAATTGTTGAAACATCCACCCGATTTCATCTCTTTTCAAAACTCAAGTTTTTCATCAAATTAAGAGGCAATTACGGCAATCACTGGGTATTAATAGAACTTAAGGAAAGCTATTTGAGCTACGGATAATGGCTTTGGAGCAACTTTGTAATAAATGTATTGAGCTCAGGGAAAACTATTTGTGTTACCAAATTTTGATGTTAAGAGCATTATAAATATGTGTGATCAGGTACAAATCTTTCCAGTACCAGATTAGTCGTTTAGGTGAACGTTCGGTTGACCATTCTACCAGCAATATCGATAATCAAACATATGAAAAACTATTATGCAAATTTCGCAAAACTACAGGATCGGGAAGAAGTCGCATATGTGGTGCATTCCTGTTCTTCGATGAAAACACATTCACCTTGTTTTCTAATGCGATGAATTCTCAAATAATCTAGGACATCAATATGCACTTTATGTGGAGCACCTTCGCTTAGAGTTAAAAATGTCCATTGTCGGCATCTCAAACATAACTGGAAGAGACAACACCGAAATATTTCGTATGATCGTAGCTCTTGGTGACATTTAAATAGTCTGAAATCATCCCACTTCCGAAGAAGTGGGCCGTCTGTGTAGCAATGGAGCCGCAGAGGCGCTTTGACTGCAACACAACATTTGTCCCTCTGTGCGGAAGAGATACAAGTGGCGTCACTGATTAATCCATTTAACGAAGTTACCGTCAAGCCATTCTGTATTAGCGTGCGCATTACCTCCCTCCTTCAACGAGACCATACCAACTAATCGCCCTAAGGGAGAAGCTTTGGAGCCGTTCTAGGGGTATCCTTCAAGACATGGAGCTTGTCGTGAGGTCATCTCTTAAGTTCGAAGAGCTATGCTTTCGGGGCTCTCGATAGCTTCGCATGCGTCGACGGAGAGGTGCGAATAGTAAAGGCTCTTCATTTCCTTTGAAGAGTTGGTGAGATTCCGCAGCCCTGCCTTCCTATTGCTTACATTTAGACACAACTTTTAGTGGCGTTCACCGTGATAAGGAAGAACTGATTTAACTCATCAAAAATTTGACTGTTACCAATAAATTAATATCAACCAATGGCGTCTACGTCTGAGATAGTGATTTCAAAACTTTTTCAATTGCGAGCCAAACGCCGTTTTAGTTTACATTTTCCAGCCTTCAATGTTTGAGTTGGGTGAAGAATTAAACTTGTTATATTCTACACCGTAGGTCCTACTTTGGAAACCTCTTGTCTAGCTGTATAAGTATTAGAAGATTTTTAGACTTTATGCTTGCACGAGAATACTGTGTCTACGACACTCAGTAATTAAAATTGCTTCTTTATTTATTAGAGCGGTATAAAGTTTTGTTTTTCGATGAAATACCAATAACAGTATTGTGCGGAGTGTAGTACTATTATGTTTTGTTTGTAATCTTTTCATAAACATCTATTGCAAATAAAAAATTTCCAACACTAATACAAAGATTTTGGCAATGTCGCGCTATTACTGAAAATTGGGGCGAAATGCTGCTGATGTGCATATATTTCCTGAAGTGGAAGGCCAGGGTAAATAAAAAAACCCGAAGAATTGATAAACTGGCCTTCAAGAGCAATCTTATCCTGGAAGTCTAAATTGTAGATCAAGGGACCCTCTTTCACCAACACGTAGGATGTCACAAGAGCTTGGGCCTTAAAGATGAATCATGGATCGTCGCTACCTTAGCAAGTTAAGGAAGGTAAACGGGCAGAGGAGCCAGCGTATGCGTGTGTGCAATGAGCAGCATGCCGTTTCTTCCGAAGAATTGAAACATGATGAAAAATGCATTCATCTTGTAACTCCAACAGATCAAATCAGTGGTTGAATGAGTCCCTCCCGCAAAATGTGTGGTAAAGCGTAAGTTTCAAAAGAAAAACAATACTTTGCGTTTGGTGGAATTATGATGGTGTTATACATTCAGCTAGTACATGAGGTAGAGCGATACGCACTGAACCGTACTCCGAGAAATTTGATGGGATATCGTAACTTCACGAGAAAGATGTTCCGCATTAAATAACAGAGATCGCATACTTCTCAAAGAAACTGTCGGAAACTAGAAACCCTATGACCCGGAGTTGCTACCATATCTTATATATAACTCGAGCTTGGCACCATCAAACAATCACTTGCTTAACTCAATAGCACACTTTCTTTCTGGTCGTAAGTTCTTTACATCTAATCTAAGAAATCGTATCAGCGGGAGATACAAGACCTAGGTAGATAATGACAACCAGCAATTCAACAAAATTGAGTTTATTTCTGTTTATTTTGTGGATGAGGCTTAGGGATGCGGTAATTCTTTTTGGCCTCTTAGTTTCAACTGCTATAATCATTTCGCCAACTCTAGTAGAGTTTTGCCGAACCTGGGGAAGTTGCAAAAAGGTATGTTTTTAAATTTTTCTCCGCTGAAAAATTTACTGGCTTTGGTCCAAATAGAATCTGCCTCTTTTGAATATAGAGGCAAACATGCTAATCCCTGCAACAAACAATGCCGGATTATTTGTAATTGTATTTCCTGTTCCATTAAATAAAATTTCACATTGAAAAACTTTTGTATACCTAATGTTACGGTTTTTTGGTATGGATAAGGGAGTGCTTCTTTTACCAATTCAAATCAAGAGAATGTTACTTTACAAATAAGGTTTTTTGGGGTAAAACCCAACACCTCAAAATGGTACAAATAACACCAAGTAAGGGCTATTGCGATGGAACCGAGAAAAATTTTGCCGATCTGAACATTCATTATAGCAATTAGTTTGAAACTACAAATTTTACTTTTGCTACATAGTCTTCTGCCAAGTCTATAAACTTTTGCCAGAGATGCTTCAACTTAAAAATTCCACTCTTCACTTTGTTATTTAACCCTACTGTGTTCTTCACTTTTCATCACCCTTGAAATGTATTCTCTTGAGTTTTCAAATAAACAGTAATTAGCAGATGCCAAATCAGTTGCTGATGCGTAGCATACCAGTACGTACTTTTCTTTAATACCTTCTTCTGATTTGTGAAGTTTTACAAAATAATCTCCAGCAAATTTTACCTTCTTTTTTAAACAATATATCACTAGAACGCCTTTAGAACTCCAAAATTACAGAGCTTGACTTTACCGGTCGATGGTTTCGCTCGAAACCTGACCGGTAACAGTGAATCAGTGTGGCTATTTCTCTGTAGCTTATTTTGTCTCCGATCGTAGCGTAGCAATTTTATCAAATAAATTATTATAATCTTCTTTCGAATAAGAAAAGTGGCGACAAAGATCAACCAGGTCCCCTATTTTGGAATTGATATCGCCATTTGTAGAACCCGTCTTGGGGAGCTACGTAATTGGACATGTAAAACATACTACTGACAGATCATCAATTCTTAACATCTTATCCATTTCATCCATCACCAATTTTATCACTTCAGGCATCACTTCTCTCAGCATCTTCAAAGTTTACTTTTTCTTGCTGATGAAGCAGCATACCCATAGACATTCTTAAAGCGTTAAGCGATTTCCTTCTTTTGTAAAAATGTGTGACCGCGCGGTATTCATTTTTCACAATAAAAACTAACTTTTAGTACAGCAAAAAATTCACATGTTTTAAGTCATAAGTAACCAAGATTATCGGTCCTCCCATGCAAGATTGGTCAAATGCAACGATTATATACTAAGGTCTAATACTCACTTTAGAAAGCTGAAATTTTAATTACCCTGTGCACGTACATATTCTTCACAACATTGACGTTACGACTACATAACCGCCATAAATGCTTCTTTAGGAATCTGTTGTGTCCACTGTAAATCGGTGATGCAATAGCGAAACGACTTGAAAATGTGTAACAACGAGGTCACGTGTTAGCATTGCCTTACACCATGTGACGCATAAAGCCTTGTTTTCATGTTATGTATATGTCGACTGTTTCAGGGTCAATCGACGGTTCTCCATGTCGTTCGACCGGTTGATGTATGGCTAAGGCTCATTCGGTTTGTTTTCACACAGGGGTCGAAGCCACAAACGCCATCATCGCGTATCTCACTCAATTATCGATTAATTTCGATGGGTGCCATGCCATGCAAGTGGAGAAATCATTTACTATTATTAGAAGGTAACCGTTGCCATCTTTATTATCTAAAATACTTCCGCCACTTGAACACGTATGAATTCTCAACAAGTCCGACAGTGCTGCCATCTGGCCTCATACAATGTAACCAACAGCTGTGTCTTTTCAAACAATCCTCACCTTTCTATTAGCTTATATTACCGCAAATAAAATTAGGAGACCTTAGAACTTTCATCTCTTAATTCGATCTTCTTCTGAGATTTGATAAAGGCGATGTTTTATTTAGGAGCTATTAGAAACGCAGTAATTTAATTTATTAACTAAACTAAAAACCAGATTTGTACCTTCACCTTGATGAAGCCCTTGCAAAAGTAACGAAATGTGGATTCTGATTGAAATCATTTCTTCTTAAACTAATTTAATTTTTTATTACTTGGTTTGAAGGAATACCTAATTTTTGCACATCCCTGTATTTGTGGGAAACTGAATATTAGCATCGATTGTCCTTGAACTGTGTTTATAAACAATAACAAATTATTTTTAGTTTCAAGGCGCGGTATTAAGAACAAGAAAATTTGTTAAACGTTCTAAAAATATTTTTTCTGTAATTAGCGAATTGTTAATGTTATATTTATATCAAACTATAAGTAGTCGACTAAATATCTCCATTAAAATCTTATTAATAATCAAAAACGATAAAACTCAACCATATCGAATTTTAACATTTTTATGTTAATTTCTAGTTTGCTTGGAATTTCTTATCCAGTATAACTTAAAGCACCGTTTCAACAAAACAGGTCAAACTTCTTCTATATAAAGTCGATTCCACCACGCATCCTCATTATTTCACAACATGTCTTTCCTTGTTACGGTGCTACAAATCGGTGCCATTTTTTGGGCACCTCTATTGGCGACCGCTTTTCCAGAACAAAATCTCGTAGTGGATGTTCAGGAACCAAAAGTTACAGATATTCAGTATACACCAGAAACTTCACAAGAAAATTCTATAAACGGAACTTTGGATGTGGAACCCCAAGGAAGAATATCGTATTCTGGTAGTCAACTATGGCAAGTATGCATTGAAGATGATGCAGCCAAGAAAATTGTTGTTATTTTAAATAGCAAAAAAGGTAAACGTTGTTTCTTAAGCGAATTTGTACCATCAAGATCATCTTTTAATAGATTTATCAACATGGGGTGGCAATGAGTCCAACATCGATGTAATGGTAAAACCAGAATCTCTTAAGGTTGTTTCTGAACTACTTAAAGAAAATAATATAAAATACAAAATTATAATTGATGACATTCAGCGCGCAATAGATGAAGAAAACCCACCACTCAGTGAAGATATTGAAGATTTGGAAAATAGGCAAGGTATTTATTAAAATAACTTGCATTTTAACACACGTTAGAGTTTAATACAGAAAACTAAACAAAACACACTGCTTTTTCATGCTAATTACAGTTCGACGTTTACCGTTGAGGTGAAGTTCATTAAGTAACCCGTTGGAGCTGTGGCCATTTGTAAAATGGGGCCCGTAGAATTTACGTATGTAAATGCATGCAAATTTAAATCCTCTTTGCATACGTAATTTTATTAATACAATCCTAAGCACTTTCCATAAAGTATATTTACATTACGTTAATAAATGTCCAATGACCCAAACGCCTACAATTTTTAGGTCATCGTCTTACGTGGTCAGCATACCACCGGCTCAGAGACATTCACGGCTATTTGGATTATTTAGCTACATCGTATCCTTCAATTTGCAGTGTTAGAACAATTGGAACTTCAGTACAAGGAAGGCCCCTAAAGCTTCTTAAAATTTCAAATGGTAGATCAGGAAATAAAGCAGTTTGGATAGACGGAGGGATACACGCCCGCGAATGGATTTCTCCAGCGACAGTGACCTACATCATAAATACATTGGTAGACAATTTTGAAAATGAACCTAGCGAGATACAAAACATCGATTGGCATATTTTGCCTGTAACAAATCCAGACGGATACGAATATTCACACACGGTTGATCGTTTGTGGCGGAAAAATAGGTCTGGACTTGGAGGACGATGTAGTGGAACAGACTTGAATCGCAACTTTGGGTTTGTTTTAAGAATATATTTAATTTTAGAAAACATTATTTGTGTTACAGCTATAAGTGGGGTGGCCAAGGTTCTAGCAAAAATCCATGCATGGAAATATATGCAGGAGCAGGGCCGTTTTCCGAACCAGAAACGGCGTCCATTAGAAATTATATTACAGGCACAGAAGCTTACACACCATGGAGGGCCTATATATCTTTTCACTCTTATGGACAGTATATTTTGCATCCTTGGGGCTATGATCGAGTCGTCCCCCAGGACCACCACGAACTAAAATCTGTCGGAAATAAAATGGCAGCGGTAAGTAAAGCAACGGATATGACTAATTTCCACGCTAACTTACATTATTTTAACGTATCTCCCCTATGTTCAAAATGATTACTCTAAAATCAATACCCTAATCTCATAAAATTTCAAAGGGAAGGTTGTAAAATATACCGATTGCAGGCGATAAGAGCAACCACTGGAGCATACTACAAAGTAGGATCGTCTGCAACAATGTTATATCCTGCCGCTGGGGGTTCAGATGATTGGGCTAAAGGAGTAGCGGGACTGAAATACGCTTATACGATCGAATTACGGGATACCGGCAGTTATGGCTTTGTATTACCGGCCGCTTTTATTAATCCCACTGCCAAGGAAGCTTTAGCCGCCATAAAAGTTATAGCCGGTGCAGCAAGTGCAGCGTAATCAATATAAATTTATTACCAACTGCGGAGAATAATTTATTTGTAATTGCTTATTTATTATTTATTGCTTTGATTAGTGAATTATAATGCAAAATAAAACTGTAATTATGAATTTACATCCTTCTAATTTTTAATTATTAAGGTTCACCTTTTCTACTTTTAAAATTTTATCACATTTTCTGGTCCATCTAATCAACAACCCCACCATTTCAGGATATATATTTTTGATTAAATCTAGTCATTAAAATGTTTACGACCAAATAAATCGTTTTATCTGTAACTTAAACCCTTTAAAATTAAACGGCCGAAACCATTTCGGTTAAAACAATCGTTAAAATGTTCAAAAAATATAAACCTCTCCAATTACAATGCATGTGACGAAAATTAATTTTTCACTTTAATATTGCGGTGCCGTCTTAATGTAGTGGCGCACTACCCAGTGTCTTACCACTGTTGTTTTGTAAACTAACTTTTTGCTGCTAACAACACATACATTTTTTAATGCAACATGAACTTGCTGCCGAAAAAATTTTCAAGCTACGAAACAGTAGTTGTTAATTAGCAAACTTTCAATCCACTGATCATGAAGTGGTCATATACGAGGGTAGTTCAATAAGTCAGGTAAAAATGAAACATGCAGTTGTTTTTCGGTGTAACAACATTTATTCCAATGCCTTTGGCAAAATACGCGCCTGCTTCGGCGATCATTTCTTCATTGGATGAAAATTTCTTACCACCAGCAGGTCAAGTTTTCGTGTTTGGGATCAAGGAATAGTCTGAAGTCGGGTGAATATGGGGCATGTGTAATCATTTCGAAATGCAATTCATGTATTTTTGCAGTTCCAATAGCAGAAGAATGTGCCAGTACATTATCGCGGTAAAATTTTTCTTTGCCAAATGTGACCGATTTTCTTTGATTTTTTTCATTCAACTGGTTCAACAACGATGAATAATACTCTCCAGTTATTGTTCTACCTTTATGAAAGTAGTCAATCAAAATTATTCCGCAAACATCCCAAAAAACAGTTGCCATGATTTTACCAGCTGATGGCATCGCTTTTGCCTTCTTCGGTGCACTTGAATCAAATTTTGATTTCCGGAATATAGTGGTAGATCACATTTTTATCAACAGCAATAAATCGAAATACTAATTCAGATGAATTACACTTAACAGTTTCAAACAATACTCCGAAGTCGTTGACCGATAACGTTTTTGGCCCAAACACTGCACCCATGTTGCAGAAAGCTTTTTCATATCCAAATCGTCATGTAAAATCGAAACCACTGTACCAGGTGACAAGTTTAAAGCCTCCACAATCTCACCCATGTTCACTCGACGATTTGGCAACACAATATCATGCACTTTTGTTATCTTTTGGCTTGCCAAACCGCTCCGCAACGAATACATTAAACCACATTTTAATTGATGGAGCAGAGTTCGGATAATATTTGTCAAGCTTTGGTTTGGTTTCTGTTATTGTATTTCTAGGCAGAAAATAATATTTAATAGAACGCAAAAAACACGTTTCCATTCCAGCGAAACTACTGCAAGTTATTTACTTTAAACGACTGTCAAGCACAACTAATCGGCAGATGTTTTTGGAAATTGGCATGAAAGAATGTATCTTAGCAAAATAAATTTCACTTTATTCTGGTGGCGCCATCTCGCATTTTTACCTGATTTTGAACTAGTTCGTATTTAGTACAACTTACTCAAAAAGCAATGTTAGTACAACATTAGACTCCTTGAGATAGAATATAAGAGAGATGACATGTAGCTATTTATGCTAGCAGAAAATGGCATCAGTAGGTGTGGCTTAAAATACTAACAATATGGCGTATTTAA
>JAHWXV010573838.1:0-10109 GCA_024586415.1 Phrixothrix hirtus | reverse complement strand
CGTTTTAACTTGGGTACTGTACTGAACAAGAAATGGTTGGTCGGCTATACATCTTTAGCCACTGACCGAAGCCGAACGAACGTATACGATTTCAGAGCACAATTAGTGACATCATCATCAGTCGATTATTATAAATACCCGATACGTTAATTACTGTTTAAAATAAAAAGTTTTATTTTCTTCCTTAAAATTTCTAGTGGTCTGTTAATTCTACAAGTTTGTAATTCCTTTAAAATAAAAACAAGGTTAGGTATGATTTTTAATATACATTTAAAAGGATTTTTTAACCCTTTAAAGACGATCGTAACGTTTCATTGCATTTCAAATAAATTGTTATTAAGAACTAAATTTAATGCAAATTTAAATTATTTTTTGCCAATTTTTGAAGATTAAAAATAATTTAGGCTAAGATCGTGACGTTTTTGTTACATTTCAACTAAATTGTTATGAACAAAATTTAATGCAAATTTAAACTATTTTTTGCCAAAAGATTAAAAATTATTTAGGCTTTAAAGGGATAACTTTCTCTTTTACAAAGCCGCTTTAACACGACATTAAATAGTTTTTGATAAATATCTTCATATATTAATATATACAATCACTTGTATTGTGTATAATTCAAATTTTGTGAAAATAATTAACAACCTAAATGAAATAATGTCAAAATTAAATTTAATTTGTATGTAGTATAAAATATCTACATATAAATTATTGTGGATCAAACATGTAAATATCTGATATTTATCAAGTACGTTTTATAATAATTAATCCATAAATAACATATAATTGATAAGCAATAGTGTTAGTAAAAGCAAATTTGGATGATTTTAAAGGAATACGTTGGATTGCTTTTTATTAAAACAGCTGGCGACTTTGACTCTAAAAGTACATTAGTAGTATAAATGTAAACTGACACCTTATAAATAAAAACAAAGTAATGTTTATGTTTGTAAGTACGTTTCATGGTAAAGCACATGATAGATTTTTACACGAAAATTCACAAAAATAATTTTTTTTGCGTAGATAAAAAATTTTTTCTATTATCATAGCGTAATATGTTAGTTTACGACATTCATTTCAGCATCGTAATGAGCTATTTTACCGCACTAGTACGGTAAAGGGACTTATTACAACGCTATTGTGGTAAAGTGTCTTCGGGCTATATGTTATATGAAATTATTTATTATAAACATTAATAGTGAATTTTGAACAATTATTAATAGAAATGCTAGCGGAAGTAGAAGTAGCAACATTAAAATCACTAAAAATTTCTTTTCCAGAGGTTGACGCAACCACATTAATACTCGTTGAGTGTTCTCCCATAATTTTTGCAGAAATTTTCTTTTTGTTTTCAATAGAGGTTTCTATACAACCTTCGGCAACTGTGGATGATTTCCATCCAACGTTTCCATACTGGCACCTGCATCGACTAATAAAGATGCCGAAGATCTTCTAAAACAGTGACCAGTATAATTTTGGGGATTTGGCAGACCGAGAAATATAGATATTTATTTTGGTATGCCTCCAATGATATTAATGTCTCCAGGTAGCGATGTACATTTTCCGTTTCTAAAGTTTAAAAAAAAATCGCCCATGGGATACAGCTTTCGGATGAAGATGAAGGTACTTTCTAACAATGCCCAAGCAATCGATTCCTTCAATATTTCCGATAGTAATTGCAAATTCTCGATAAATTTTAGTTTTTGTATTTGGTATTATAATTTTAATAAAAATTCTTTTATCTTCAATATTTGATAACTTTAAGTTAGTTAATTCTTCTCTCCTACATGCTCCGAAAATTCCAATAATTAAACAAACCTGTAAAAATGCTAAATTAATTTTCAAAATAACTTTCATATACCACCTTCATCAGTAAATATTGTTCGTCGCTAGTTTCTTGCAAAAATGTATGTATTTCTGACTTCAAAAATATTTTTGACTTTTTTGCTGAATATATCCATCACCATTTCGTTTCAAAAATGCCAATTGGGTATATTTGGTAATATCCAATTTGTTTTTTAAATTAATAGTAGTGCGCCCAAGTTGTAGATGATTTATTAGTCTTTACCTTTTCAGAAAAGTAAGCAAGCAAAACATTCTCAGAGATTGCATCTACTACTTTTTTTAATTTACAACAATCTGTAAATTTTTTGTATTCCAGCTCGTATCTTTGTATCGACTTTGAAGGTATAACTGTGCTAAGTGCCGCGTCAGCAAGAATTTGCACATCGGAGGGAATATTTTTGCTTTCATCATTTATGTCACACATTTTTGTCAATCAAATATACATACATACATAAATAAAAACAATTTCTATAGCAACTTCGTTCATATGATTCCATGCATTAAATTTCAGATTCAAAATTATAGACTTTCGCTTAATTACTTTTATGATAATAGATAAAACGTTGAACAATATTCATATCGTAAACGTATATTACGATACTTGACCCGTCGCGTATCATAATCTTATACTTTACGATACTTGTATCATAAATAACTATTACAGATTTGCGTTCACAAAAGGCCGCGGTATACGTGTCTTCAATAATATTTCTTGTATCAAGTACATCCTATACAGTAATCAAGGTCTATATAATATTATAGAGACCTTGATAGTAATAATGAATTTTATGAAATAAAACAATCGGTTTGTAATAGCTGTCAATTTTTTGAATTGTTTGTCCACTATTGGCTGCTGAACATTTAAGAATGCCAAGAGTTCGTCAACGTGAAAATTATCGACAATTAAATGATTTTGAACGTGGCCTTATCATTGCCATGAGACAGGCCGAACCTGCACTTACATATATTGCTGGCTCTATGTAGGTAGATAGTATTGCAATAAATCAAATAAAATGCAAAGTATGAATAATTCTACAACTCTGATGGCATTCACCCGTTATAGCAAAAACTTGCTTTGTACGCGTTATTCTTTTACTCACTATTTTAAGCCTAAATAGAACAAATCGTTTTATAATTTTTAATTTTAAATTGTGACAATCTAAAATAAATGTACACTAATAAGACAATTCTTTTAAAGTTATCACTTACTGGAATAGACGATCATTGTCCAAGTAAACTCAAGTGTGGTTTTAATTTTATATGAAAGTTGATATAATGTTTGCCAGACGTATGCGCGCACATGCAATACGTGACGTATGTGATGTATACGCTGGAAAAGTGTATTAACACAGAACAAAAAATTTGTTTGTTCTTTCTTTGTACTTTTCTTTGTTCTGTGGTGTAAAACAAATAAAAATATTGTGAAGTCACACCTCGAATTAAAATGGCGAAAAATATAAGTGGTACAAGCACCATAATTAATAGAACCACCAATAACGCATTCAGTGATAATTATGATAGTAATAAATTTATTTCCGAAAGCTGCAAAATTTGTTCATTGGTAGATGAAGGAAATGTGTATACAATTTCTATAGATGTAATTGAATTGAATGGAGAGGAAGCATCACTCCGCAACAAATTATATTTGAGTTGTCCAGAACTGGTATACTTATGAAATATTTTTATTACAATGTTTAACTATTTCATTAATAGGATTTGCGTATTGATTCAAAGAAGACTTTATGTCTGAATTGCTTTGAAATAATTAATGTTATAAACAAATTTATTCATAAATGCATCGCAGGTGCACAACAACTTAACAAACATTTTCAATTAATTCCAAACACTTTATTATCTGAAGATTTCAGCTATGATATTAAAAGTGAAATTAAAGAAGAAAAATTAAATTTATCTGAAACAGAGAGTATTGTAGATACTAGACCATTATGTACAATAACTAATGATATAAAATACAGTACATCTAAGCTGAATTTGAGCCATGGACTTGTAGGTACTTCAAACAAACCCTTTAATTACTCTGATTATGACTATCATTCTATTAATGAAATTAAATTGAAAAATGTTCATACTCATATGAATAAGAAATCATTCAAATGTCTTCAATGTAATTATAGTAGTAATCGAAATTACAATTTAAAAAATCATATACGTATTCACACTGGGGAGAAACCATTCAAATGTCTCCAATGTAATTACAGTTGTACCCGAAAGGATGGTCTTAAAAGTCATATTTATATGCATACTGAAGAGAAACCATTCAAATGTTCTCAATGTAATTATTGCAGTAAACAAAAGCAACCATTAACTAGACATATATGTACGCATATTGTACAGAGACCATTTAAATATCTTCAAAGTAATTATAACAAGAATCGAAAATACAATCTAAAAAGTTCTGTAGCTACTTACATTGAACTAAAACCACTCAAATGCCTTCATTGTAATTATAGTACTAATCTAAAACATAATCTAAGAAGTCATATGCGTACTCATACTGATGAGAGGCCATTCAAATGTTGTCAATGTGAATACAGCAGTAATTTTAAAGCTTATTTAAAAATTCATACACGTACTCATACTGCAGAGAAGCCATTCAAATGTCCTCATTGTAATTACAGTAGTAATCATAAGCAAAATTTTAAAAGTCATATAGGTACTCATACTGGAGAAAAGCTATTCAAATGCCTTCTATGTAATTATGGTAGTAATCAAAAGTACAGTCTAAAAAGGCACATACATACTCATAATGCAGAGAAACCATTCAAATGTTCTCAATGTGATTTTAGTAGTAATCAAAAGCATAATTTAAAAAGTCATATACTTAGTCATACCGGAGAGAAACCGTTTAAATGCCTTGAATGTAATTATAGTAGTACTCTGAAACATAATTTAAAAAGTCATATGCATATGCATACTGGTGAGAAGCCATTCAAGTGTTCCCATTGTGATTACAGTAGCGCTGTTAAAAGTTATTTGAAAATTCATTTACGTACTCATACTGGAGAAAAGCCATTCAAATGTCGTGAATGTAATTATAGTAGTAATCAAAAACCTAGTCTAAAAAGTCATATGCATGCTCATACAGGTGAGAGGCCATACAAATGCTCTCAATGTGATTATAGTACTACTTTAAAAAGGTCTTTGATAATTCATATACGTACTCATACTCCAGAGAAACTATTCAAATGTCTTCAATGTAATTATGGTGGTAATCATAAACATAGCTTAAGAAGGCATACCCGTGTTCATAGTGATGAGAAGCCATTCAAATGTTATCAGTGTGATTATAGAAGTACTCTTAAAGGTTATTTGAAAATTCATTTGCGTACTCATACTAGAGAGAAGTCATTAAAAAAAAGTTATATATGTTGAGTTGTTCAAAAATGTAAAGATCAATTTCACCATTCTGTATAATAGATGACAGTGGGTTTATTAAACTCACAATTCCCCCTTACCTGGTAAACCTGGAATTGTCAGGGAATTTTGTAAGCATTTCAAAAGTCATGAAATAATCAGGAAATTTAACAAAAATCGGTATAAGTCAGGAAATTCTATAACATTACATGGAAAAAATTATCATTTTTAAAATATTAATATTTTTACTTTACTGCAGTGCCTATATATGAATATAACGTCACAAAATAGAAAACGCTTAGTCCCTTTGCATAAAAACTAACATGTTTGAAAAGGATCAAAGAACATGTGTGAAATACAAGGCAAGATCTTTTAGTCAGACATTTTTATTTGTAATCAACTGATTGTGTTCATCAGAATTTAAGTTATTTATGCATATGGTTGATAAATAGGTTTATCAGTTACTATCATTTTGGTAAAATAATTTTGAAAGTATCTAACCTAACAGAAATTTATTTAACTAACCTAATCCAAATAAACATGTTGATTGAAATAAACGATACATTTTTCTGCTTAATGAAATAGTGGGCGCTTTATAAACAATGTTAATGGTTGTAATTAATTTGTATTTCTGTTAATTACATTTTACTATGAAGATGTATTTTAGACCAGGAGTCCTTATCAAACCAAAAGTTAAATATTCTAAGGACCTATTGCTATACAAGAGATAAAACTTAATCAGATGTGGTTTCTATATAATGTATATTCTGCAAAGTAAATCTTCTTTCTTTTTGCCTTGCTCCCGAAGGAACTAGGTTACTATTATAGCAGACTAAATCACCACCTAGCCTTCTTTGTCAATACTTCGGGGTCTCACAGGTACCCTTTTCAGTGTAGACTTTTTTAGAGGTCTCGTTAGCCAGAATCTAAAGACTTCCTTATATCCCCACATGGACCAATGCGAAGGGTGAAAGGCAGGAATTCTTCAGTTTCTCTGTCGAGCACAGTTTGCTATTGTGAGTTATCTGTCTCCCTTCATACCGGATATCTGCAAAATGATTAGTGTTAATAACCTCAAAAGAATATCCACCAAAAATCATAAGGGAGGGAAAATTTGGAAAAGTCCGCGAATTTGGTGCCCTTTTTGAAAAGGGATCTCTGAAATTGCATACCATATAGTTTTCAATAAAGTGGATATTTACCTTTTAAAACATCTATATTTTTATTTGGGAAAAGCCATTCACATATTTTCAATGTAATTACATTAGTAAGCAAAAGTATAGTCCACATGATTAAATCCACCAGCCTCTAGATTGCATGGATCGAATCACAAATTCTTGTCCCAACCCATAATTCTTTAAATTGAGGCTGAAAAAGAATGTTTACGTAGCCCCTGAATCGGCTTGTGTAAAAAGTTTTGAATTCTAAAAATTCTTTCCTTTTCTACTAGCTAGTAACTCTTATTCAAATAGGGGCTTTTTACTTCCTGTATGTAACTTTACCTATCTTGGAATAGTTTTTTTGAATCAGGGATGGAACTTAATGATATGTATTAAATTTTAATCTTTATTACATGCTTTCCTAATTTGGAAATTCTGTTTTGTATCAAGAATTATATGTAATTATCAAAATGAAACTTAATACATAATTAGATAACATGTTGAGTCTTTTAATTAAATACGAATTCAACTTTGAAATAAAAATACAAAAAATCAACAATTTATGAATGTTTTATAACCATTTTTTAAATTTGGGTTGCTTAAGGGTTAAAAAGTTTGAAATATGTAACTGTTGTTATTGGATATGCTGGAAATATTACGCAATTCCAAAATTTCATTAAATTAAATTTCACCCAAATTCATTAATCAAAAATCAACATTTTAAATGTAAAAAAGCTGGTTAATCTTGATGATTTTCAGTTTAAATTTTGTACAATTAAATGTTAAATTAAACTGAACTCAAAACTCAACTTTAAATAATAAAGGTAAAGAGTATTTAAACTATTTTATAACAGATCATTACTTTATGTTTATACTCAGCATACTCGAATTGATATTTTACCTGTTTATTTACCTTCTCCAATCACCTCCAATGTTTCTTTATGTCTCATTTACATATAAATAGCATACTGTAATATTACTTTACAAACTTGTTTACCTTACTTCATAGGTTATAAGTTCTTAATTCAAATTTTCTTGTTTTTAAGTTAACATCCTTTTAACTGTATTTATTTTCTAAAATTTCAGGCCTTTAAATTTTAGGTAATTTTCCTTGTCATTATTCTTTAATAACACTTCCCCTCTTGAAGAACAATATGGTCTTATAATTGTATCATTTATTTAATTATGAAAATAATTTCTGAAAATCAATAAACATTTGATTTTGATTTTCAAATTAAGCTTTATATATAAATTGTTTTACAAAAACCTCAAGTTTTTTCATATTTTTGTAAAACCTTGAGCGCAGATAACCAATGTGTTTTGTTTCTTTTATCCTTGTATCTTAAAATTTGCAATTATTGATGCTCATAATTTAATAATTCAACAATACAATGTTTTTAAATTAACTTTGCTGCTCGTTGTATGAAATGACAGTTTACTTTGCTGATTTTATACATGCTTCCATCTTTTATCATTAATTCAAATTTTCGTCATAAACAGTATTATTTCAACTTCATCATTCTATTCAGACAATTAATAAATATCCAATTTTATACTGTTATGGGTTAAATCAATAAATAATCAAATTATCTGTGTACTTACTTTTTTCCTTTTCCAAAAAATGCTTCTAGTTTCTAGTTCTTATTACTTATTTGTCAAAATTATTGCCTATTTCATTTAAATTTGTATTTGTTAAGAAAAATAAACTCGTTTTTGGAGACAAGTGTTTGATTTTCTTCTTTTCTTTATAGCAAGTTTTTGATCAGCGATTTTAGTTAAAACAAAATCATCCAGCACTATTACAATTGAGTTTATTATAAGAAAACAAAAACAATAACTTCAATAATAATCTCTAATTTTTAGAACAAATGTTGCTAACAAAACAAAATGTTTGCTGTTTGTTTTATAAATCCAGATTTCAAGTTTTATAAACTAAATATTAAAAAAATCCAACACAAAGCATGATTTCTCTAAACAAATTTTGTGCTTATTTATCCATTGCAAGGTATAAATTCAAATGTTATAATTGAGTTTTTTTGTATGATGAGTGCCCTCTCTTTAAGCACCGCAAAGTAAATGAGTGACATAAATGTGATAAACACGTGACTGTAAAAACAATCCAAGACAGGTCTCATTTAGATAGGTACCTTACAAAAAAGAGGCTACTCCTTATTTTATACATAAATTGCACAACTTTTCTTAATTTAATTAAAAATTTTCATAAACAATCCAAAAAAACTAGGGGGGGGTACACTGTGTCAATTTTTTTATTACTATCTTTTTAGAAAAACTGGAAAGGCAATTTATTACTGTAAAAATTACACATAAGGCAATAAGGTATTAGCAATGCTTATCCATGGTCAAATAAAGAAAAAATGTTATCAACAATTAATTATAATTTTTGTAATAAGTTGTTTTTAAATGACACAGTGTGTCCTACAGGTGGGGTACGTTGTGTCATGTAGTAGTAAACAGTGTCTCAAATAAAAATAACTGTTTTAAAAAAATTGATTTTTATTTAAGAAATGGGCACATAAAAATTAAATTAAGTAAGATTAATATGAAATGCCTTAAGATAATGAGTAGAAACAGAAAATTAGTATCTAATATTATAAGAGTCAAACTGAATTGGAAACCAGAGCATTTTGGCAGTTCTGGATGTTTTTCCAATAGTTTTTGGAGTTGGTAACCTAGCCAGTTCAATATCTTTTTTGGCAAACTCAAAGGCAGTATTTTCTACAAAATTACCCTTTTTCATTGGTTTTAAATGTAGGATCTGATACTCATCATAATTTTGCCCATGGAATAATATTGCAGATTTATGTGAAACTTCTTCCTAAACAAGCACAAAGTCATCTATATTTATTTGGATATTTTGATCAAAACAGACTTTGTATATATCAGGTTTGCCATCACTATTACTAATAGCTGACGAACTTTCATCATGCAAACTTAGGCTATCGTTAGATTCGTTGCTGCTACTGGTATCCTGAGGGGTTTGTTTCTCCAAAGAAAACTTTTTTCTTGACAATTTGAATTTTGTTTTTCAAAGGTTTGGTTCTGATTTTATTAGAAAGTTGTTCACATAAAGCATCTTTAACAGGAGTTTTGGTTAAAATTTCACTTTTCCTCTTGCATTTATTGTTATTTTTTCTAATTTCAGCCTTAGGAAATGGTTTCAATTCTTCTGGTTTAACAACTCTTACGGCTAAATTCTGTTCTAAGTTCTGATTAGGATTTCGAGCCTCTAAATTTTCAACAAGAAACATGATACATACTTCAGGACTTTCTATAACGATATCCAAGTTGGTATTACTTATGCTTGGATGATTCTCCAAAATATTGGCGTTGACATTTGGTAAAGGTCTATTTGTAATTTCAGATCCCAAATAGTCCACTTCTGAAAATATATTTCTATTAACCCTTTAACGCCGGTAATTATTTTTTCTTCATATTAGTTTGAAATATTTATAAGTATGTTTATTTAGGTATAAATTAATTAGAAGGTATATATAGATATACACTGTGTCCGAAAAGTATGGAATATCGTATATATCTCAGTAAATATGTATTTTATGGAAAAATATTTTCTATAACAGTTGCTTAGTTTTTTGTTTTACGTTATAGGACAATACCAAATAACTATTCTTTAAAAAAACAAAAGCGCAACGAATTACACTTCAATTTTTTTTAATGGAACGGTACCCCTTTAGTGTACTCATTTGATAG
>JAHWXV010573816.1:0-13365 GCA_024586415.1 Phrixothrix hirtus | reverse complement strand
CCAATGATTTAGCCTTTATTTACACGTTTTCAATACTAATATAATTCAGTTTTTCTAAAATACACAAATATGGCACAAGAAACAGAAAAAGATCTGTTTAGTGTTCACATATATGTAATCGATATAACGAAAACTGTGACAACGCTACAAAGCTGTCTCGTTGCTGACGTCATACGCGTTTAGAACCTGTTTAGAGCTTAAAGCTAAGCACACCATATTATATTCCCACCTCATACTAAACGTAAAACATGAAACGGCCTATAGAACAGTTGATTATAATCTGATAACTAATATAAATTATTTGGAAAAAAATCTATTTTCCACACATTTTAAATTAAAATATGAATAATAAAATCTTTATCTAACCTATATATGCATTTTTATTATTAATTTGCAGCTTGAAAGATGTTTCATCCTAGTTGGGTATTATTAATTAGGTCGTTGGAAAAAGAGCGATGGGTACCTAAACTTATTCAAAATTAAACCTACAAAGGTTTGTAGTCAACTAGGTACATCAAATGCAATTTCACCAAAGTTGAAAGAAGCAATAGAAAATACTTACATATACATTATTATTATTAAATACATATAGGTGTAAACACTCACCTGAACATTGGAACTCATTTTATTGAAGAAAATTCACTGACTTATAAGTATTTAGGATTCCGTAGCTTAAAATAAAAACAAAATAGGTGACTATAGGCTTGTGGAAAACAAAACTATATAATACGTTACGCACAAAAGTAGAAATTCCGAGTTCTAAGTCAGAATTCCGAGTTTTAAGTTTGAATTCCGAGATCTAAGTCGGAATTCCGAATTGTAAGTCGGAATTCTGATTTCTAAGTCAGAATTACGTAAAAAATAAAAATTTGTGTGGCCCTTCTACGCTTCCGTAACTAATTAATAATTATTCTATTTTTAATTCATTATCCGTATCTCTAAGTTTGTTTTAAACATTTGTCTGGTAATCTGATAATACAGGATAATTTAGGAGATCGTTACAATATATCCTCAAGACTTTTATAATTCATGTGTGCGCGTCATCTTTGAAATTAATATCTCATCCTATTTTTAAAATATGCAAAATATGCTTATTTTCGTTAACCTTATTATCCTGTATCTCAGAAATGAAGATCTTGCAGTTATATGCTTATGGGAAGTTTCTATCTTGAAATAAATCAAAGAACGTGCCAGCGAATTTTTTATACTTACTAGGAAACTCCCCGTATATTGATGTAGTTTGCTACCGATTTCTTGGCCTGTGTATTGGTCTTTACTAATCACATATGTATGTAGTTTATATTGTTATTAATCTTAAACTTGATTTTTACTTATGCGTAAATTTTTAATTTACCCTTCAATACAGGTTTCACTTTGTTCTGAATTTTAGTTTCAAAATTTTTTCCTTTATTATAAGTTATTAAATAATACATTTGGATGTTCTATTTGTGTATATTTGAGTTTATTTGCAGAATGGAAAATTTCGTACGTATGCTACCGACGAGACCCTACGCAATGTTTAAAATAATAACTTCTACGGTAATATTTTAAAGAAGGTTTGATTAAAATTCAACGTATAAATTTTGATTTGATCACACGAGTTCAAGTTTAGAAAACGAGCCTTATTGAGGCGATTTTTCTAAAGAACGTGTGTGATCAAACGTCTTATGAAACGAGTTTTTTATACTATTTTATCTATTTGCTTAAGATTTAGGAAAAACACTGATTTTGTTAACATACAATTGATTTAGGGAATTTTGTGATAGTTGGTAACACTGTTTTGACATTTAAATATGAGTTTTGTCAATTTTTTTATTTAATTTTGACTTTTAATAAGGTTACATAATTATTAATGTACCAACCTTTTAAAATAATATATTCCGTGCTATTATGAACTCAAATGGTTTTCGAAATGAACGCATTTCGATACGTAAATAGATAAACTAATTTTAAAAAAACGATTATTAAATTTTCACACACCCATTATATCATAGCACTCTATGCTATTTGAACTTCTATCAAAATAAAGTTGGTTTTATATCATAGCACTCTATGATATTTGAACTTCCATCAAAATAAAGTTGGTTTTGGAGCACTCTATGCTATTTGAACTTCTATCAAAATAAAGTTGGTTTTATTTTTAAATGGTGAATGAAATATCGGTATTTTTAATAACGTTTTACGCGAAAATTACCAAAATTGTTTCATGAATTAGATTCAAGTTTTTCTGTATGTACACAGGTATTTATATTTGTTTTGGAGTTGCATAACCTATGTTATTTTAGACTAAAGCTTTAATAATTAATTATTAATGGAAGCACATCGTTGTTTTAAATTAATTATAATTTTGTAATTCAAATGAATCAACTTCTCAATTTAATAACATGTTATTATTCATTTAATTATTAATACATACAAATACAAAATTTTAGCTTTATAAACTGATACCTACTAAATTTTTCCATTTCAAAGTTTAAATAATTATTTGTTTTTAACTATCAAATCAAAATTATCAGTTTGTTTATTGGCACTAATTGGTACGACCTTGAAATTAACGTTTAGATATCAATACTATTTCGCACTAATTGTAGAATTTATCAAATCAAAATACCATAAATGATCTAGTTATATACATACATATACCTACTATAGGATAGAATCATATTATAACGTAAGGGTTTAATGATAAATAGGCCCATTTGTGAAGGGCGTCATTAAGTCATATTTGTGCTGCCAAATTAGTTTAGTAGCTTGGGGATTTGAAACGTCTCTATAAATTTTCTATACCATTGAAGTTCAAAGTAGGAAGTGCTCATGTCGATAGATATTTATTAACTCAAAAATGACTTTGATTATGAGATATTAAACATGATTAATTAGATGAATTTAATTAAAATATTGAAATAGTTTATTATGTTTTATTTTATAAAACATATATTGCACAATACTAAATAAAGAATATTTAATAATTCTTATTTTATAAGAAATCAATCTTTTCAATTTTTCAACATACATACATATGTACACATGTATTTGCAGTAATGTTTCACGTTTTATAATTAAAATACATATTATGTATATAAATTAGTATTTTAAAATGTATTATTAAACGATTAGTATAGGCAACACAATTTACATTGGTGTGGTGAGTATAGTGAAGTTATTGTACACACCTATGCAAATGTCTGCTAAATCAATGCTTGTTTTATTTCAAAACATAATTTAAAAATATTTAAAGATTATTATAAACTGATATTATGTTGTTTTACATTTTTGAATATTTTCAGATGATTTTATGAGAATTGGTATTTCATGTTGAATTTGTTTTGCATTATTATAAACTGATATTATGTTGTTTTACATTTTTGAATATTTTCAGATGATTTTATGAGAATTGGTATTTCATGTTGAATTTGTTTTGCAAAATCCCAATTAAAGACCTTGCAGCAACAAAGAGGCAGCTCAATTTTCAACAACTTTACAGAAACAACAAAAAACTGTTGTATTCCTTAAAATTTAATTTTTTTATAGTTCTTTTAAATAAATTACTTCAATATGTCTCCACACAAGTATTGTTTATATTAGATCAAATGTAAAACAAAATTTAATATAATAATATTCTATATTTAGTTTGGAGTTGCCTCACTGTTACTATGAAGATACAAATAAAAAGTAACATAACATTAGAAAAATACAAAAAATATTTAAGAAATGAAATTATATTTGAAGGCCAGTTAAAGAAAAACTTAAATATAATGTCAATGTCGTTATTCCAAGTCATAATTACCACTATCATCATCGGTATACTCCATTTCATAACCATCTTCATGTAGACAGCTTTTTGCTTTTAAAGAATTGTAATACACTATATCGTTTTTTGGCACATTTACATTGGCTAGTCGCATTACGTTTTCAAGTTTAATAGTTTTTAAAGGAAGAGAATTGTTATAAAGTGGTGAATTTGGCAACAAGGATATGTTTTGATTAGTTCGGGTTAAAATAAATTCTGAAAACACTGAGGCGCTAGATGTAATGGAGCACTGAATTAAGAGTTTACTTGAATTGTATATCAGACGTCTGTACTTCGAAATTGCGAATTTTTCTTTATTTTTAATTAAAACAATTTTTGGTTTAAACTGTGTAACTTTAATAAAAATTAAACGTTTCGAAAACTATTTGCAAATAGTTTTCGAAACGTTTACTTATTATTAAAGTTACACAGTTTAAACCAAAAATTGTTTTAATTATGAATAATAACTGTGAAAGTTTCCATAAATATTTTCTTTATTTTTATTTGCAGTTATATATTTTTTAAAATATGGTGCTAAGTGTTCAGTGTCATTCAGAATCATAGCCTGTTTCACTTGGACTATATTGAAGATCCTTGAAGCTTTCTTGAAATAGTTGACATATTCATTTGGTAGAAAAACTCTTTCAATTTTTCTTATATGCTTTTCAACCACGCCAAAGCACCTGTCACAAGGTAAAAACTATGGCCTGGTTGTGGAAAACGATGGATAATTTTCAGAATATTTTTCCCACTGTGAACCAACGAATACAGGAAACGAACAAGACTGATGTTTTTATTTTGAGCTGCACAGTTATCTGAGAAAATGTACAGAGATTTAACATTTTTATCCAATATAATGATGCAGAAAGCTTATGGGTTGATTAGGTGTTTTTTCCCAGTTACTTAGTCATACATGTAAAAATGGGCTTTTCCAGATTTAGCGAAATGTATACAAACATTAAAAACCCAAAGTTGACGCAAATAAAAGGCATCACCCGATGGTGCTTTAGACAGCGAGATATTTTGTTGATAGTCAAAACAAATGACGTCAACTTCTAGATTTTCTTTAGCCAACTTGGCTTTCTCATGTAAATCATCATAAAATGCAGAAGACTTCCCTAGGTGCACAGTTTTCTGAATCTTAATGGAGTTGCGTTCTTCTTCAGACATACCTTTAAATTTCAGTTTATTCTCTAATTTATCACATGTTTAGTAGGTGTCGCTTCGAGGATTACCGAATGAATAGTTGCTATAGTTCACTTTAAAATATCTGAAGAAACAGTTATACGTTACTATAGGCTTTGAATTATTTTCTTTTGAATCTGAATCGTGCAGATGTTTGTATACTTCTGATTCATAAGACTCCAAATACACTTCGTACATCTTTTTTATGTTTAATGTAGGAGATAGATAGTAGCGTTTTATATTTTTATTCCTACTATAATGAGAGGATCTTCGGGGAATTTCTGAATGTGGGAATCTATTTGTCTTATAACGTCATTCTAAATACTGTTAGGACGATTATTGTGCTTTCCCCTCATATCCCTTGGAGCAGACGTTCACCTAGTTTTACCTATATGCGAAGCTAATATTTCAACTCTTTTCCTTGAGATTCCATGAATAGCACAAAATGCTATTTTATGTACATCAATATTTGTTGTACCAATTCGAATCTAAAAATAAAAAAAAACACAGATATCTATGCTTTTTAATAAGAATCCTCAACTTTATATTTGTTAGACACTGTACGTGGACGACTATTACCCTACCTGGAGCGTTTGCGTTTTACACCACAACAAGTAATTAAACCACACAAGTATTCATCTTGCGCTGCCTTGGATCCTACTTGATAGAAACTTTGAAAAATGCTTTCACGTTTGTCTATCGCAACCTTTTCAAAACATTTCCACCTGCAGTTGCAGTCATTTCCAACTTTCCTTTCTTGTGTCACTTTTCCCCTAGAATTAATATATTCTTTTCCTTCTAACCTTATTTGTTTTCTAATGTTACGTTTCCACGTGCTTTGATGTACCGATTTCCTTTTCCTAACCTTACTTTTAAGTTTCTCAGCAATTCTAATATTTTCCTGAATGCAGTCGTTACTATTGCTTTCGCTTTCCCTAGGAGAATAATTTTCTGAAGAAGAAACACTATTTTTGTTGCGATCTGAATTCTGAATTTATTAATAAAACTAATGTAAATAACATATGCGACTGGCAAACCATCCAGCAACAATAACTGACAGCAACGTTGACAACATTCTTTTGTTTGGTGTAGAAAGGACGCAGATCCTGTAGCAGCCTCATTATTGCACCAGTATGTCGAACCTGGTGTACTTATTCAACCCCTTAATGTTTGCTTTTCAACAGTAATTGCGCCGAAGGGTTGGGTTTAGGTGCCTCTCAAAGTCAAGAGAACATAAAAGAAAGAGTGTGCATTGGAATAACAATTCCTTGTCCTCTTGTGCACATCCGTAAATTATCCCCAACCTGTTCTCAGCCTCAAGAACAATTTTATTTATTGTTTCGTTATTGGGGATATGCTAACCATCGAGACGTTAATCAAGTAATCAGCGTGATTCAGATTAAACGGCAATGAACCATTTAACAGAATGTTTATTAAAAACAAAACTTAACTTTTATACACTTCTATAACCTAGATCTAATTGTTTCGCTGTGTATAGTTCTTTCATCACGGTTACAAATAAATTTCGAACCAAATTTTAATTTCTAAGCTTTTTATAATCCAAAGTTCAAGTTTAGCTTAAACAAATGCTAGAAATTTTCTCTATTTTTATCCCTAATCCTTTTCATCTTACTTTTCTGCATTACGCAGATTTTCGTGGATTTCTTAAATAAGTTATTATTGTTGCAATTTGCGGTCTTGCTGAAATTGTGCTCCAGCAAATTCCGTAACCTTGTATTTCATCTTACTAAACATTTATTCTGTACTAATAATATTTTTATGCAGCAATTTAACCTACATTGTTTCTATTTGAAAGACTTTTAAGTAATCCTAATTTTGATCTCCAATTTACTGATGTTTCCTTATTATTTTGAAGTATTTCAGACAGAAGGTAAGTACAAAACCTATAATTACAAAGTTATTATTGTGTCTATTGACTTGTTATTGCACGAAAAGATGCAGCTTTTAATATTGTAATTAATTATGTATCTAACTTATTTTTTGTTCACAAATGGAGCTACCTCCTTATTCAAAGGCTTTATAACAAAAATCAGCAAGGTACTATATAATACCAACAAATATAAATGAAATATTGTAGTCTCGATAAACTAGGTTCCAATAATCCTGATTTCCAATAATCCAAGCGTTCGTTTTTTCCTTTCGTGTGTGTAAATAAGAATTTTTGTTGAATTTTCATGCCTTGTTCTTTGTTTTTTTCTTTAATAAATATAATGTATTTGATTTGTATTCAAGAAGCCCTAGTCCAATCCAATTTGAGTTAGTAATTTTATTTAGAAAAGCTATTTATATAAAAAAATCAAAACTAATTATTAGGAAAATGCAGAAATAAAGTAAAGGGTGGGTGAGTGCTGTGTTGCAGAAGCTGTGCGAAAGTTGAGAAGCATTTTTTGGTCAGACTGAAGACCTCTTAGCGGCTGGTGTAAACAAATTCATAAAGAAAGTTTGTGAAACTGGCATGCTTGTTGATAACAAGGCGTACAGCCGAAGGAATTGCTACTGTTGCCCAAAGTGTGCGAGAAACCCAAGAACATCAACTCGTCATGAAACACAACAACTGGACATTAGTCATACTTCTCTGAGGAGAATATTGCATAAAGATCTCGGATCATTTATTTACAAGGTGCAACTCATTCAATAGTTGAAGCAAAATGACCATCTGCTTCGTTATCGCTTCTTTGTGCGGGTTTTAAGTGAGTTGAAAAATACTTCAATTTTCGTCGCAAAAACATCTTTTCCAGACAAAGCTCATTTCCATTTTGGCGGTTATGTTAATAAATAAAACTGTAGGATATTGTGTTCCGAAAATCCACACGTAGTCGTAGAAAAGACAACCTAAAAGTGTGACTGTTTGATGTGGATTTTGGACTAGTGACATTCTTCTTTCAAAATGAAGAGCAAACTAGGTGCGCTACAGAAACATACTAACTGAGGTTTTTGTGACCGCTATTAGACGATTGGATTTCAGCAGAATGGAGCACACACCAACCGTGAAATAATCGATGTTTACACTCTTAGTTCGGTAACCATGTTACCAACCGTTTATTGGCCAAAGAGCAGCTGCGATTTGGCATGTTGGATAGTTTTATGGGTAATGTTAGAGATCGTTGTTACTCCAACGATCCACAAACAACTTACGCACTTAAGGGAAATATCCACCTAGCTATTCGTGAAATAGAGCCACACACAATCGACACTGTAGTACAAAATTGAGTTAGGGGGGATGGAGTACCGCTAAGCCAGCTGCGGCAGCCATTTGACTGAAACATAAATAATCGGAATAAAGCAATAATCATTTAAAAATATTCAACTGTCTAATTTTAATAGCAATTTCAAAAAGAAACCAACACGTGGCTCACCTTTTATATATAAAAATATCGGAGCATTGTAAAATTAAATCAAATATATTTCAAATAGCATTTAAGTCACGCTGGTGGTTTTTGCTTCTGTTACACATATTTCTGCGATTACTGTTTACAAAACGCGCAAACCTACCATAGTTGAAATATGTTTTAGGGTGATGGTTCTAATATGCGTCATTTATATTAATGGTTGACAACAAGATCGAACAATAATCATCAGGTGAAGCTGGAATAACTTGTCACCGTTTCAATGTGCTTCAATATTCTATTAATGTTTAGCTATGATTAAAACTTACTTGCATACAGGGTGATTTTTGAAGTAAAATCAAAACTGCATTTTATTGTTATATTTGTAAAATGTACTCATAGCTAGAAAAAAAAATTCAGGATGACCGAGTAAACTCAGCAAATATAATGCAACACAATGTAGATAGGTCATATAAAACCATAATCAAAAAGTGTGAACTGTATTTGTTTCATGTATTACATTTGAGTATTTGAGTATTATTACATTAAAATAAATTATAACAATTTTATTCATTTATAAAGAAAATATTCTACTAATGTTTATAAGCTTATTTAACCTAACTTTGTTTGTTTAACAGAGTTTCTTTTGGAAACGTCAAAGAATCTTATACAAAAAAACTTTTTTCTTGATTTAGAATTGTAGTTAAGATTTTTCACGCTATTTCAATGTTGCTTGCACAGGGGTGCGTTTTAAGTGCCATTCTTTGATTGCGCACTTATAATTCGTTTTATACAAACTTGATATTGCAAATGTCAGTAAGGCTGAAAAAGGCATGTTCTAAAACTAGTACAGCATATACAAGGCGTCCTAAAACTTCGTAGCCTAAGAAAGTATGAGTTTTTTTAAGTACAACACCCCATATTTTATGGTGTAATTGATAGCTCTGTAGCCTGTATTCAACTTTAAAATTTTTTTAAAATATAAAAAGCGGTACCAAGTTATGAATTTCATTAACATTTTTTAGTTAATATCTAGCTTTTATTTAATGTGTAATATTGTAATCAATTTTAAATTCCTTCCTTAAAAATAAGTAGAACTTAAGGGGGGTCCCATCTATCCCTACATATAATTAAAATTTGAATGTTTTGTACAGGGCGCATGAAAAAATCTTTTAAATAATCAACATATTTAGTTATAATTTTCGTGATTTTGTTAAATGGAACACCCTATATATTATTTTATTTTATGAAATACATATTTAAGTAACCCTCATCTTTATATCAATAAGTTCACATTTATTGCAATACCCTTATTTACAATATCTCTAAAATTCATTCTTTGCTAGGAGATAGAGCCACTTTGCAAGTGGTATTATACAATAGAATTATAGATTTTTAGTTTAAAGAAAATCCTAACATTTACAATTTCAATTATTACTAACTAAAAATAACGTCTATTGTAATAGACGTTCAAAATATCTTCCATTTTCTTCAACACACCGCTAAGTCTACTTATAAAAGATCGTTTTGCATTCTGTAACAAATGTAGTGTAATTCGTCGGAAAGAGCGCCTACTTCTTTCTTTCATAATTTCACGAATGGTAACTGGCAATCGGCAGACTTATGCTTTAACGGTCACCTACAATAAAAAATCCGTTACAGTCAAATCTGGGGTCTTGTTGACCAAGCAGTATGATCTAAAAATTATTCAAATACGGTAAAGTAAAATTTAATTAATTGATACATTATTATAATACCTGCTCTGTCAGTCCATCTTTGCAGAAAATTTTCAGTAATAATTTCACGTACGTGAATTGGAGATACATGCGATTTTTTACGAATCGGGAAGATGTTCTGTTAAACGAGGAAAAATATCTCTTGGGAAGTTTAGAAATAGCTCTCTGTTCAAACGACCTTTAAAAAAGGGCGGATGAATTACATAATTATGGACTACTCCATTCCATACCTGTGTTGGTAAGCATTGATATCTGCAGTATATGGTGATTCTATATGTCGTAATAATCGAAATTGCGACGATTTACAAAACCACTTCGATGAAATGTTGATTCGTCAGTGGAAAATACTTACTTGAGATATTTATCATTTCCATAAATTTGATTTTGAGCCCATTAACGAAATCTTAGTCTTCTTTCATAATCAATTTTTGTTAACTCCGGACGTAATTATTAATTAATAAATAAAGATCAAGTTTGTGTGTTTTAAAGCATTTTCATACATACGATTTTTTAATATCTAAATTTGTA
The DNA here is from genome assembly GCA_024586415.1 of Phrixothrix hirtus. Lineage (NCBI taxonomy): Eukaryota > Metazoa > Arthropoda > Insecta > Coleoptera > Phengodidae > Phrixothrix > Phrixothrix hirtus. The sequence goes on along the minus strand of JAHWXV010573816.1, from coordinate 2,779 downwards.
TTTATTTCCTTCGTACTACGCTCTGGATTTTACACAATAACTAAATTAATTGCTGGTTGGACGTTAGAAATTAGCTAAGAAACAGAATTCAAATTCATAACTTACCACTTAATTTGATTTTAAAAATACTTTATAGTTGAATACAGGTTACTTGGACTTTCAATTACTATAAAAATATTTAAAAACATTCATACTTCCTTAGGTCACGGAATTTTGAGACACCATGTATATGCTATACCACTTTAAGAATTTGCCTTCTTCAACCCCATTTATTTGTACATTTCCCCTATCAAGACTTATAAAATCAATGATAAGTGCGCTATCAAAAAATGGCACTTAAAATGGACACCCTGTATAGTGAAACCTTCACTTAATTCTGTAAACATTAAATTAGACTATTTTGTTAACTAAATATATACATGCCGTACAAAAACGTTTAAGAAAATAAATCTATTACTGTAATTTAAGTGGGCATATTAATTTTAAACTTTCTAATCTTGTATTCTTGATTTATTATGGGTATTTGTTTATACATAGTTTATATTTTAGCAATTCTAAGCACTTCATTATTGCTTTATACTTTAATTCGGCCAAAACAATTGTAGTGTTATACTACCTGCATTCAACAAAAAGCATATTACAATAAATTGTTATGTTTGTGGGCAGATTTGCGTTTTTCTACGTTCAAGTATAAAATTCACCCGTTATAAGCGAGATATTGAATACATTACCAATTGAATACTTACCCTATTTATCTCATTCGGTTGCTATCGATAGTTTAAATATATACAGTGTGTCCATTTAGTGTATTGTAAGGAAATTAGTTAATTGTTTTAAATTGTTTATTTATAATCACTAAGATTACAATTATTTATGTACATTTATTTATTTAAATATTTATTACACCACGCATTAACAACAAGGTCTATATTTCTATTTATGCATATCAGTAACCAACAGCACAAGATTCTAATAAAAAGCTAAACTAAGGGAATTTAATATGATGTTTATATAGAAAAGATAAATTCTAGAAAAATGATGGAATATGATGGAATAGTGAAGAATAAGAATTTAGTCATAATAATGATGTAATAAATTACAATGCTATGACATTGCTGACCTAATTAAATTGACAGATATCGGTTACCGCAATGAGTCGTTGGTGATTACATCATTTATTTTATTATATGGAGGGTGCCAAAAAATTCTAGAATTTTCCACTAAGTTTTTATTGTTTCTGTTTTTGTTACAGGATAATTGATCGATTGTAGCTTTTTGAGGCGTTTTTTTCCTAACTGAAGGGCGGATGGTCAAGAGGGAGAAAGTGGTACCTTCTAAACATAGCTTGATGCATGCTAGGTGATTAAGAAGAAATAGACCTAAAAAGATCATTTTTTTTAAATGGGCACACTATATTTTTCTAAAAAGTTTATATCATGTAATCGGTCACTTATTCCTCAAATTATTTGCAAACCTCCGTAGTCATGTCAAATTTAGTGTTAGTGTTAGTATTAGTTCCCCTATCTCTCAGAATTATTCAATTATTTTATGCAAACCCTGCACAGACCGAATATTTTAAGGAAACGCGAACGGGAAATTGTAACTTTAAATTTTGAAAACTTCTAATAACAATTCCTCGTTTATGTTTAAATAGAACACCCTATATTTCAATGCGTACTTAGGAAGACTATAAAATTAGCTTTTGTTTTATTTGTAAAATAGTTACTGTCATGTTAATCTGGCAGAACTAATTTCAGGATTTTCATGGTTTTTGAAAACAAAAAGGCGAATATCACAAAAACAGTACCGTTTTTGTTTAGTATAGTAGTTACAATGTTTTTTTCTAAATCCAAAGGTGAGTAGACAATTTTTTTAAAAAAGTTGCCTTCTTGGATAAGGCAGTAAACCGTAGGTCCCATATAGTCGTGTAGCTTGGTACGTAAAGGCCTTACTGTGGATATAATTTTTCTAGGTTCTGTAAAATTCCAGGAAATGACCTTAGTAGTTGAAGTCAAAACGTCCTAGGGAATTTTCGCATCCCTAAGCCTCAACTTAAAAAAAGTAAATAGTAAGTTATGGTTATCAAAAGATAACAATTTTATACCCTTCTTAACTTCGCATTGAAATAAAGGGTGTTCTAATAAAAACAAAAAATAGGTAACTGTCATTTGAAGTTTTCAAAATTCAGAGAAATCAAGTTACTTTTTGGTGATGTACTACTTCGTCTTAGGTACAAGATCTAATTAAACAGTTGTGAGGACTTCAATAACCCAAAAAAAAAGGTGTCCCATTCACCTACCATCCTTTAATTTTTTAAATCGTATCAGAAATATGTAATCCATCGATTACAGACCTAAAATATAAAATGTTCTCACAATATAATTATAGGCATAGAGTAAACATCCCTAATGGCGACCCTCTCCATTTACCTGCCTTTTTGTGAAATAAAGGTTTAAAATAACGAAAGTATGTTTTAAACCGTATTTAAAAAGGATTTTCCATATTTACTGAGCTGATTACAATTTAAGGACAAATTTTTACTAAGACTTGGGGACACGATGTGGACTATTCCAATCCATGTGTTTTGTGTGTGCATTTTAGATAAGAAAATATTGCTTTTGAACTAATCGTACAGTTTCAGAAACCAGCCAATTTATGGCTTTTTGACAGCATTCCTTATAATTACTTTCTCTTACGTATATGAAATATACTATAGAGAAAGTCATGTTGTCGGTCCAAATTTTCGATGTCCAGTTTTTAGCGGAAATACACGTTTTCA
>JAHWXV010573793.1:0-10888 GCA_024586415.1 Phrixothrix hirtus | reverse complement strand
CCTCGTCACGAACGCCAGGAACGCAAACATGACGGCTCCCGCAGGATACAATTTCCTGGACCCATGGCACAAATAATTGTTAACATCAATTATCGGCCGTCACCAAACACCTGAGATCATCAGGCACCGATACGAAAACTGTACGTGTAATCGCCGCAATAGTATTCGTACAAATGAGGCGTCTCGCGGTCTAGCGATATAAACTAGTGCGCGAGAAACGACACAGCGTGCCACCGGGGGTGTGACCAACCTAACAGTGGTACGCAAACTATTTACAACAAATTGAAATAATAAAGAATTCTTTGTCTAGGATTACACAAACGGAACCCCAATAATTTGCATTCGCCAACGAAATGCATTAAATTAATACGAATTTTATAGAAAATTCATAAGTGAATTTTAAACCGTTACAAGCTTTATTCTCAGAGCTCTATTCCTCTTCCTACGAATTTGTAGGCGGGTAATTTTAGCGCCTACCTTTAAGATAATGTTTAAAAATATTACTTAAATTGCTAACATATAAATATCGGCTGCCTTTGTATCTTTAGGTGATAATTCTAGAAACTTCTTAGTAAATTTGATTCAATGCTATTCCGTAGATATGATTTAATATGGTTGCTAAAATACAATTTATACTTTTGAAATAGGTAGGGCGAATACATAGTCTGGTGATAAGGCTATCCTACTTGCAGCTGTAGGTGTTCAAAAGGCGATTTCTTCTCCGCAAGACGCGCTTATCTCTAAGATCTTAACGTCTCTAATGGCGGGCACTTGCTGTTCTTGTTTACGTATTCTTATTTGCCTACAAACACAAATATTTAGCTAAAGTAATTTATCAATTTTCACCTCCCTCGTATCTTAACAGGAATAAATGCCAAAACTACAGCTCTATTTTTATTTCCTCATGCTTATTATATTAAATTTGCGGCGAGCGTTATCTGCTAGGTATTCAAGCGGTCTCCTTTGCAAGACGCGATTATCTCTAAGATCTCACACCTTTAACCTCTCTAATGGCGGGCATCTGATGCTCTTGTTTACGAAATTATTTATTTATTATTTGCCTACAAGCACAATTTTAGCTAAAAATAATTTATCAATTTATATTTCCGTCGTTATATCTTTCGTTTACAGAAATAATTAAATACCGTTTTATTTGCTAAACTAAATTTATTAAAAGTTAGGAATTAATTTGGTGCTACCTTATTTTACCTAGGCACGTGACATCGTTCTGGTGCTAATTTTTATTAAATTAACTTTAAAAATTGCAGCTATTATTCACCTTTTGGCTTTCTTATCTATCCGCCCACTCTACCTTCTGCTTTATCCTTTAAGTGGTGTTAATATTTATCGGAGCGGCTACTTGCCCGGGTCTTCTCTTTTATTTTTATAGGAGTGGTACGCCTTACGTCTTCAGATATTCGCCTTAAGATGCTGGGAGGACATTCCCGAACGTCTTAAGATGCTGGACGGGTTTTCTCGAGCGGCGGGTGTGGTCCATGCGTCTTCGAGCCTCTAGGGCATTAACCCCAAATTGGCGCGCTACCTAGACGGCCTCTGGTTGGTCGTGCGTTGACCTTGAAGCGCCGTTTCAGAAGGCTGTTATCAACATACCCCTATTTTCATTATGATAGCATTTCTATAATAGATAAAACGTAAAAGCGCCACTGTCTTCGATGAATTGTCTTATCGGTGTTCCGTTGTACTTCGCGTTCGTCTTATCTCTATTTACGTGCTAAGGTGTTCTATGCTTAGATCGCCTTTGGCAATTGATAAAGCGCTATCTGGAGCTAATTATTTACTGTATATTAAAGTGCACCTCCGGTGCTAAAAACAGCGACCTCCTTATTATCGGCCCGTGATTTAACCTTACGGCCTTATCAAGAACACCTTACGATGCAGGGCGGACATTTCCGAACGTCTAAAGATGCTCTACTACGTTTTGTGATGCCCTACTAACGTCTTAAGATGCTCGGCTACGTCTTAAGATGCTCTAGTAACGTGTTAAGATGCCCGACTACGCCTTAACTATGCTGCTGACTCCCCCTGAAGCTGGGGAATTGACTTTGAATTGGTGCGCTACCTGGCCGATCTCTGATTGGTCGAGAGTTGACCTTGAAATCGACACTCGGCCGCGTCAGGTGTGCAAAATAATTAGCACCTGCCCGAAGCGGTGACATCACACTAGCCGCCGCTGATAAGGATTTTCCCACGGTCCCAGAAATTTTGCCACACTCAACCGCCCCCATATCTACTTGTATTTTAAAGGTTTCTCGTTTATTATCCACAAGTGCACATGCAGGCATTCGAGGATGATAAATTGTATAAAAAGGTGTTATTTTCGACCAGGCCTCAGCAAAGACGTAACGAACTACGCCAAAAAATGCCACATCTGTCAAAAATGTAAATACAGCAGAAACATTAAGTTGTGAATATAACAACAGTATTTTTAAAAATATTTTTAGATATAGTAGGACCGTTACCGAAATATGATAACATGTAATTTCACTTATATCTTGACCTTACAGCGCAAATGCTTTACAATCGAAACATGCGATTACCATAGCAAAAGCATTTGTAAGGAATTTTATTTTAAGGTTCAGTATTCTCGCGGAAATAGCAACGGTTCACAGTACAGAATTTATTTCAAGTACTACGTCAGGAATTTGCGAAATGCTACAAATTAAAAAGTTACATTCCTCTGCTTATCGTCATGAAAGTATTGGAGCATTAGAAAATTCTCTCAAAAGCTTAGGAGCATATCTTAGAGTTCAGTCACAAAACCACTGCACTTCTTGGAGTTCGTGAATTCCTTATTGGTGTTTCTCGTATAACATGTCAGTTCACAGTCAAAATAAACATATTTATTTTGAATTAATATTCGATAAATTATGTAATCTACCAGGTAACGTAATACGGTCTCCACAAGCATTGTATAATAGTGATAATATTCTTTAGAATTAAAAGCTCAACAAGACGCACGAAATGGTTTAGTATTAAGAAAATTGCAGAGAAAGGATACGTATGGTAGTGAACTATAAAAAAGGTGACAAAGTGTTAATAAAAAGTGAAGTCGGAAATAAATTGAGTGAACCGTTTCTGTTCCATTCGTAAGCGGTCAAAATTATTTTTAAGTAATTAAGTTAAAAGTTTTAGTATTTTTTATGTCGTTATAAAAAGGATTTATCGAAAACATAAAAATATAAGAAAATATTTCTATCAATCATATTCCCTTTATAATAATTCTTATGGTACTTCTGGATCTTCTAACAGAGAAAGAACTTGTGACGTGCTAAGCAAACACGCAAATTCATTGCAGTTGTTTTATTAATTACGCGAAGTGACAATAAATTCGCTTGTTACAAGTAGGAGGTCCTAACACGTCAAAGTTGTGTGAATTGGAGTGCGGGAGTGCCAAGAGAACCAATTTAATTCTTTTTCATTGTAAACATTAATTAAAACTAAAGAAACCATGTTATTAAGATGAAAAAACTATTTGCAAATTACAAAAATGTTCATGGTAACTTTTACAAAATATTTAAGTGTAAAAACCAATCTACCTATTATAATACATTATTATAAACGAATACTGACATTCCTTGTTCAAAACAAGCTGTAAATAATATATACTATATATAATATTACCTATTTATTTAGGTTAAAAATCGTTGGTGATGAGAAGCTTTAGAATTGTTCATATTACAGTTTGATGGGTTTCCACTTGTGTCGAATTTATTTTTAAAATTCGTGCCATTTTTAGGAGGAATCTTCTTCTTTATATCTTTTGTATTAAAACAACTCCTAATATAAACTATAGACGGCTTTCCCATTATTTTGTAATATATATCCTGTTAAATGAATAACATCTTGGTTAAAATGTAGGATTTTCCAACTCCTTAAAATTCTGAATCTTATTTTGTTAATAAAAACGTAAATAATTTTATCCGATCAAAATAAGGTTAATTTTAAAATTCGTTTATACAGTGATTGCAACTATTGTGCTAAAAAAATGAAAAAGTTCAAAAAGTCGAATTTTAAAATTTATGTCTCTTATGCAGATCGATGGAGGGAGGCAGCTAAAAAATGTATATAAAGATACCGTCTATTGAAATTAGATCAAGAAGACTTCCGTCCTTTGCTTCCTTCAGATGGGCTTTCTTTTAAGAATTAACAATAAAGATATAAACTACTAAGGTTGTTTTACACTTATCATTGCTAGTTAAATATCTGTCAATGTTGGAAAATGCAATTTCCAAAACACATAATACACACACAAATTAAATACTTTAGATTACGTTTTAGACTGCACCCCAGTTAACTCTGCAAACTACTTCTACATTGCAAAATGTACCGTTCAATAGTGGAGAGATTAACTTAATGTGCACTTGAACTCGCCGTAATTACTGAAATTCAAAATTGTTACTATGTATAGATAAATCATTCAGACACTTAAATGTTGTTTACACTAAAAACGAAACTATTTGAGAAATCGACATTTGCCGTAGCCAAAACTTTTGATAATTCAAAAATAAAAAGATTGGCTACCATTAAACAATCTGGAGCGAGACTCGCGTGGCGGAATACTATTTAAAAATTATCAAAACGCGTGCGCGAAGCTACGGCCGATTGTTCGTAAAACCGGACTTCGTGTTCTTGAACCTGATGCTTATAACAGCTGCTTTCACCCAGTTATAACAATATGCAAAACATTGTGCAAATAGTATTCTTATTAGGTTAGAATTGTCAATAAAATATGTACATATTCTACCGTCAAACTTTGATAAATAAAATAGTTTTAACTGTCATAGTCATTTTTAATGAACAAAATACCACCAAAAATTCTAAATTTCATTAATGCTATAATAAAAAGTAACAGATTCGAATAGTAACAAGTTAAATCAGTAAAATCATTGCGATAAGCAATTGTGCCAGTTAGCAACAGTCAGCGAGGTCGTGTAGATTCGTGCATATTCTTTAAATAAGTACGATGAAGTCTCATGCATTATAAAATTAAACAAATAAATGTCTACAAAGTTTTAATTTAAACCAGCAACAGTGAATCAATAAAACAGATGTTATAAACAAATTAGCTACAGTTCGCCTAATGCTAGTACTTATCTCATAGAATTTTAACAACTATAATAATTTATAGTTCGTTTATACTCCGGGATGCTTCTGTTTTGAGGTAGGTTGCCTTCATATCCCTGTTAGCTTGGGTTTCAGGAAATTCTTTATAATTATGCGTAGTTGAGTTCAGTAATCGGCATTTAACATTTAGCATTAATATTTATAATTTCCTATTTAGGATTTAACATTTAGTTTTTAGAGTGTCATTCTCTAATCGATTAAAATCCCTGAGGTTAAGACCAATATGGAGTACTATCTGGGCCACAAAGAATAAAGGTAGAGAAAAGCCTCAATACCCGACCTTCAAAATTAAGAAACTTCCTTAAGATGACATTATCAAGCTCATAATAAGAAGCTCTAATTAATGGCAATTCTTCAAATTAAAAGATGGTAAAGAGTGCGTTCTAGCCTTTTCGAAAATCTTACGGCTTTTCGATCACATCCGTAGATTGATCTCTCTGAGCCGTTCAACTATCACGTCACTAAAAAATATGTATAGGGTGAGTGAAAAACTGATATACCTGTACACTCACAGTCAAAATTGACAACCAAAGATTTTAAATTATAACACAGCCCAATAACAACCAAATTAACTGAAGCACAGCTATGAGCATTTGTAAATAAATCTCGCTGTTAGAGACTTCAGCAAAAATAGTGCCCACAATATCTTTCCAAAAATCATCGCATACAAGGTGTAATCAAAAAGTTACTAAGGTCACTAAACAAAATAAACGTATACGAGGTATCGCCAAAAAATAATAATCATTTTGACCCTACTAACGTTAGTTTACTTTAACAAATTCTTTTCACAGTTATAAGAAACCAGACAGGTCGTATGCGATGACTCTTAGAACCCTTATTCATCTCTGGCTGAAATCTTCCTTCCCGGTAAAACATAAAGTGCAAGCAGTCGTCACAAACTTCCAAAGACATTGAAAATTCCCGCTTTTTGGAAGGATTGGATGTTAAGAGCAGCCGATTTAATAAATCTTCGCTAGTTACTTCTCTTGGCATTTTGCTGTTTCTCTTCTCCCAATAATTTTTTATATCTTCGTTTCTGTACTTCACTGCTTCTTCTGACAGTTGACCAATGGCGAGCAAAGCAGCTTCAATTATTTTTGATTCATGGGCTGATGTACGCAGATTGTACAAAGGGTAGCGACCGGTTAATTCTCTAGCCATCTGAATTGCATATGTGTCAAATGCTTGCAAGTTTATGCTGTAGGGCTATGAAATTATCTCTAATATAGTGCAGCATCTTTGAATAAGACTCTCGTCAATTCCGGTAAAGGAAACAAACATTTCCAGATTACTAAAGAAACGCCGAATTACATTTCCATTATTCGATGTGCTTGTTCCTCCTGTTTTCACATTAGCCCAATCTCAATTCACTGTTATAGAATGCGCCTTGAATGATAGTATTATCAGCTTTCAAGCTTTCTTTCTCAGTTGCTCTTCGAACTCGCAACTTGTTTGTATCCATTCTATATGACACATGCAAGAAATATTCATTGAACCGAATCTATGCAGGGAGAGTGGAAAGACCGAATCTGAACATGCTTCCCACAACAGGTCTCTGTAATGCAGTATCGATGCGTTTATGATCTTTGGTGTTGCTCCACAGACATAACGCACTTGTGCCGAAGATATTGAACTTAAAGCATTGGAGACTTTATCATCAATCACTGTCAGACTAATTTATGCTTGTTGCCTACGCTTTGTTCAAAAATACTTAATTATGTCGAATTTAATTTAGAAATCTGAGATTGCACACGTCCTTCTTCCACAAAAAGATTCATACTTGCCTTTTTAAATTAGAATTTTATGGGTCGACAGTACCTTATGGATGCTAAGCGAACATTATTCTAGAGTATTCTATTTTGAGCGCTATTAATTTCAGCCAAACTTAGCAGTAGTGCCGTGGAGGTTACGAATAAACTATGTTCAGAAAATTCGTTAATTCTCTCTTGATAGTACTCACTATATCCAGTGCTGCAATTGAAGCCTCATTTGGAAATCATAATCAAATTGGCAAGTTCCTGATCATTGAATTTATGCAATACTTGTTCTTGACTTTCCAAAATCCTGGATACCATGTGATCCAGCAAGACTTGCAAGTTTATTTCAGCGAAAGATTCAGTCAAGGTTATGTATTTTTCTGGCGGATAATACTTCTTCTTTTTCATCACCACTTTATTTTAGTTAGAGCGAACTTTTAAATCATGTGATATCAGCATATTTCGTATCGTGATATATTGGTGCTTGGACAAGCGTTTCTCATCAGGCGAGTTCTTTTCGGTGTCGATGGAATTACCTGCTGGGCCAGAGATGCCGTACTGTGTCTTCCCAATTTTCTCAACTTAATTTCAGTTGCATCTAAAAGTTCACTTCCATTTACATTAAGATTTTGTGAAGTGTTTATTGGACCTTGCAATTGCATCAGGAAATTAGTTTGCTGGACTAGTTTTTGTAGCAGTAAGCGAACCTCAAGTTGACCGTTGAACCACTGCAGTTGTCGGAAATTCGAATTTATAACGTTCGCTACATGTTGTGTGCTTTTTGAAAACCTAAGATTAATAATTAAAAATACTTAAATTTATTTTGTTCATTTTCATAACTTAAATGAAACTCTGGACATTAATTATTAGAATTCGGTTTCCTCTAATATTCAAACTTCTGTATAATATTAGATAAATATTTGTTTCCAGAATTAAAAATGACAATGTCGCTAATTCTCAATTAAGGTATCTTAATGGATAACTGAGGACCGAGATTGTCTTTTGTGGAATTACAGTTATTGCGTGAAGACGTAAATTTAATAAAAATAAAAATATTTGTGTTGAATTGTTCTAAAACCGCGTGACAGTAGAAAAATAATAAAAGGGAATAAAATATATCCTTTGTATATACAATTATTTCAACTTAACCTGGGATAACCGTATAGATGAACGATTAAAATAGATAACATGAGGGATTACAAATATTGGTAGTTATACTTTAATTGATTATTTCTTTGCTTTGTTCTAGTAATGACCTTTAAAGTAGGAATTCTACCTTAGTTCCAAGAAGTAAGCTACAATGTCGATATTCTTGTTGTGCATAAATTATGCACTTTGAAATTTCTAAAGTACGTAGGAAATCGTTACCATATCATTGGTGTAACGATAATTTAGCCACGTACCTACCGAAAACTACAAAAGGGTAATTTATTTTATATATTGTGCATGGTGTTAATTCAACGGCAAGAATTATATATAATTCTAAATAAACAATTCCACACTGGGTGCATTATGAAAGCATTGATTAGTCTGGAAATAAATTTTGATTAATGTAATTGCTATCATAGTCACTATGCAACAAATTCCAAGCACGTAATTTATTTTCAGTATATAAAATGCATATTTTTTAATATATTTAATTTGTAAACAGAAGATCAATAAGAACTTGCTGTCAATTAGAATTCCTTGTGTTTTACTCGTTTTATATTATTTAATTATTATGAACATACAATGTATGTGTATTTGTAGTAATTTTTGGCAGAACCCGGTTTTTTTGTTCGAACAACAAAACCAAGGACCATCCTAGATCTCAATTACTATTATAGACGTTACACGGTAAAATTTCAAAGAAGTCAAAAGTAACACAAGGTCTGACTAAGTATTTATTTTACTTTCTTTGTTAATTGAAGATATTAATAAAAGATTGCAAACATTTGAGATATAAATCTATCAAAATCCCAGTCAGAACTTTTAGCATCTAGATTAAAAGGATGAAATTTTCTCCACAGTGACGTAAACATTACTTCTTGTTGAAAACAGCAAAAAGACCTCACACATTGCTTTCTTCAAGAAAGAAATATGATATAATGTTCAGATGTCAACAATCTGTTTAACGCATTAGGACAGAAACACGATCCAAATGATTGGCGTCTTTTCATTGATTCGTCTAAACTTAGTTTAAATATCAATCTGTACTTATAACTCATGCAGTTCACGTGAAAGAATAATACAAAAACATGTGAGTTCTTTTAGAACATATTGGTTATATTGAATTTTTATCGTTATATCATTTATTTTCTAGGTATATAATCATTTTCTCTAGGAATGTACAATAATATTTCAAGTTTCACCTGTATGTTAAAAATTATTTATCAATGTTATCCAACGCCTGCTTCCTTTGATAAACATTTGTCTATTTAGTTTAACTTTTACATTGCCTTATATTAGCTAGTCATTTAGATACGTTTTGTTATATAGAAACTTTTTATTTGTTTAATTTAAAAGCTTTTTGACTGTTATGTTTTTAATTTCATTGATATATTTTAGGTAAGTTCATCTCTACCGTAATTCAAAGACATTTGTAATTATTTCCCAAATTTCATCATTTACCATTTTTATCCTTTTTAAATATTAATAACTATTTTATTTTTTACTGCCTAAAGGTGCCGATTGATTGACGAAACATGTAGTTTTGCTTTTTCCTTTATATTAAATAAATAAATGGGTGAAATAGATACTTTTTCATTTTTTAACGAAACATAAAATATTTGACAATGCGCTAAATGAAACTAAATTACGAGCTTGGAGCATTTTTAAATCAGTTGTTACAAATTTCCTTGGAAATGTGAAAGCTGACAATTACAAAGATATTGTGAGTGAACTACTTAATGCTTATAAAGGATTGGGATGTAACGTGACTCTCAAAATTAACTTTCTTAGCTCTCACCTCAATTTTTTCCCTAACAATTTAGGGATAGTAGGCGACAAACATGGGGAATGGCTTCACCAAGAAATTTCTGCTACGGAAAAACGATATCAAGGCAAATAGAGAGGGTCAATTTGCTTGTTGATTATTTCTAGACATTGTTAAGGGATGACCTAGCGATAAAACACCGACAATAACATTCTGAGGTATATTGAAGATTAATGTTTGTCAGGATAATATATTTTGTTACCAAACAATAATGCCATAGCAAAAACTATTAGTGAGAGAAAAAATCTTAGACTATTTTTGGCTTTTTCGTCAAGTTTTACATAATAAACACTTTATTTTGTCCATGTCACAAAAATAATTTTATTTGTGTTTACCAGCTAGTTTTATAAAGACGTAAAAAACTATTAAGCTATGAGTAATATCAAATTTATACGATTCGGTGTCCTTGGCGAAGACTTTCCACAATTAAAAAAGTTGTCTAGTAGATACTAAAGTATACTCTAATACAGAGATTTACTCACGTTTGCTATATTATAGAGCAAATTAAATAAATAAACATTAATTTTGCACCTAAAAATTATACATTAACTTTCTTACCTATGAAATGTTATTCCTGGACGTTTCTCTCATGCTCTACTGTCACATTTAAATGCAGCACACTTAGATATTGTTTCACACACTATTTTATTACAAATTATAATTATTTTAATTGTTAACATGGAAAGATACTCAACTACACTCACCATTAAAGTTACCATAGTAATGAATCGGAAATCTTTTTAACGATTATCTACCGCTTATGTTTTATCTCTTTCCTCACCATGGAAAGTTACATGATACAAATAAGGATAACGCATGCATTCTAGTATGTTGCTTGCATATGTTTGTGTCTCGTATCTGCTACTACTATTTTATATCGGTGATTTTGATATTTAAATTACTATACATATAAGTTAAGTTTTAACTTTATAAAACTATTAAAAAAATATAATTTATTATTCAATTGTTACAATATAACTTTATACAACTATAACTTATTTAATTACAAGTA
>JAHWXV010573771.1:0-16991 GCA_024586415.1 Phrixothrix hirtus | reverse complement strand
CCATCTCTATCACTTCTTTCCCTTTCCACTTAGTTTCACTCACACACAGCACATCTAACCTTCTCTCTCTAATTTCACTCAAAATCTCATGTTCCTTTCCTTACATCCTTCTTACGTTCCACGATCCCATTTTCCATTGCATTTTCTCGCGTTTGTTTCAAGATGGGCCAATCTTGTTCAATCTTAGCCGCCCATCATGGCTGTGATTGTCCGAGGTTTTTCTTTTGTTCTTTTTAGCAATATTTTTAAAAGTAGACCTGGTTGCTAGCCTAGATCGTACCCTATGTCGATATAGCATTCCCTACTTATGAAATCGACACCTTACCGGCCAGTGTTGACGTATTTAGCATACGTGCTACAACCGCAGCCCCAATCCCAGTGTTACCTCAGGCATTCTATACAGACTAAGCTCCCTGTAATGAACAGGTTACTCTGCAAACCAGCACGTAGTTGCCCGTGCCGTGACTGCTAGGAAGTATACGTAATGCACTGACACACTCGGACACAATATCTTAAAAATTTATTTTGGTCTTTTTCAAGTTTGTCAATTTATGATTTATAGAATGGGTTCCAAATTACCGAATTATACTCTAGGTTAGGTTGTATTAACGAACAATATACTATCACCAATGGGTTAGTTGATAAATCTCTATCAGCTCTTAAAATAGAACCTAATAGTTTTAACCATTTTGAAACTATTCCTGAAATATGTAAGTTAAGTGATAATTTAGAACCAATTGGAAGTCCCAAATCCCTAATATTTTTGACAGCTTGTATGTTAATATTGTTTAGTTTATATTTAAAATTAAATGGGTCATTTATTCTAGAGAATGTTATTTTGTGACATTTGTCAATATTAAAATCGATAAGATTTGCAGTGCACAAGCTGGACACAGCTGCTAAATTATTTTGTAGTTGTACGGCATTATATTTATTATCTATGATTTTATAAATTTTTAGATCAGCAAACATCAGAAAATTACAATATTTTATAGTAAATTCTAAATTTGTAACAAATAAATTATACAGCAAATGACCGAATGGCAATATTGTGGAACACCTGATGGAACTTGAATAGGTACAGGAACTATTGGACCATACTTAACATAAGTGGTTCTATTTGCAAGCAAGCCTTCTATTAACATTATCAGGCTTCCATTGAGCCCTATAGAATGCAATTTAGCTTTTACTAAGGTATGATTGACTCTATCGAAAGATTTTAAAAAATCTGTATAAATAAAGACAATGTGCTGTTCATGTTCAAGAGCATTTGATATACAATTTAGATATAAGATTAAATTAATTGATATTGATTTTCCGATCATAAAACGATGTTGTTGGGGATTGACTGTGTTTAATATCCCAGGTTAGTTTTTTAGTTAATAAATTACTAAGTAGTTTAGCGATTTCGGACTGTATGCAAACAGCTCGATAATTAGTAACATTATTTTTGTTCCCAGATTTAAAAATATGTTTAACCCTTCACCTGAAACCTGGGGTGTACCAGACCCCAACTTATTTTGAATAGTCGCCATTCATTGAAGCTGCGCTTAAATGGTTTTCCCCTCTTAATATCTTCCTGCAATAAGTCAACAGTGAATCATAACTAATTTTGGTCTTCAGTTACTGCTTAGTGTTCTTAAAGTGAGGATTTAAAGTGCTCTAGGGTGTGTGGTACCCTACGTTTATAAACTTGTTAGGGATTTTGTTCTGAAATTTTAAAAACTGTAAGTATTCTTTGGATAACAATAACATTTAAATTTAATATAATTTTTAATACCTATATATTTAGATTATGCTTGTGTTTTAGATTATTAACTTTCATAAGAATGGATCATTACGACAAGCGTCTTCAATGGCTGTTGGATAACGTTCCATCCGATGAAGAACCTTTTGCATCAGACATTGAAGCTGAAACAGATAATGTAAGTATAAGTAGTGATTACCCAGAATTGATGATGACGATGCTGTAGTTCTAGAAGATTGAAGCACTTATGTAACTGAAAGTATTGAAATAGAAAGTGACCAGTTGAAGGCAGGTGATAGCGATGCTTCTATCACTGCAACCCAGGGGACTCAAAAATACTTCATTGGCAAAGACGGCACAAAATGGGACACGATTTCCCCTTCAAAGCATGTTAGAACACGGGCTGAAAATATCATAACTCGTTTATCGGGAGTCCATTCATCGGCAAGAAATGCAACGTCCGCTGAAGAATGTTTCCTTCTTTTTATCAATGAGGAAATGATTTCTGATATTGCTAACTGTACAAACTTAAAAATTAAAGAAACAACTTCGGAGTGGCAGAGTTCATCTAATTATAAGGAAACTTCTAATATTGAAATAAGTTCTTTTTGGGCTTTTTTCTCAGGTATTTAGAAGCAATCATCGCTTGCTGAAGAAGTTATAAGAACGTGTGTGTTTACGGCAATTCCAATTTTTATTAAACTGCAAGCGTTTTGATGATAAATCCAATTGCGAAGAAAGAAGAAGAATCGATAAATTAGCACATATAAGAGCCATCGTTGATGAATTTTCTGCTAACTGCCAACAGTGTATACTCCCAGTCAGTATCGCGGAATTGATGAGAAGTTAGAAATATTTAGAGGTGCGTACCCGTTCCGGCAGTATATGCCAAATAAGCCGGCCAAATATGGTCTTAAAGTGCATGCCCTAGTAGACGCCCGAATACACTATTTAGTAAACATGGAAGTATATGTAGGGAAACAGTCCGATTGACCTTTTAATGTCAGCAACAGCCCGAAAGAAGTTGTGGATAGATTAGTCACTCCGATTTCCAAAACTAAAAGAAACATAACACTTGACAATTGGTACACGAGCTATGAACTTTTAAAAAGCTTCGAAAGGATCAGCAACTAACAACAGTGGGTACAATCCGTAAAAAGAAAAGTCAAATACCAGAGGATCTTTTGAAAGTCAAACATAGGCAAATAAACTCCAGCATGTTTCTATTTCAAAAGGACTACAATATTGTTTCGTATGTGTCCAAAAAAGGAAAGAATGTCAT
Source organism: Phrixothrix hirtus (assembly GCA_024586415.1). NCBI lineage: Eukaryota > Metazoa > Arthropoda > Insecta > Coleoptera > Phengodidae > Phrixothrix > Phrixothrix hirtus. The sequence goes on along the minus strand of JAHWXV010573771.1, from coordinate 13,962 downwards.
GTTGTTATCATCGCTTCATCATGACGATTCCATTGACAATGGCGAAAAAAATTTACCCGAGATAGTACCTTTTACAACATGACCGAAGGTGGTGTAGGCATAGTGGACCAATTACCATCTACTTATAATGTTACAAGAGGAAGCCGTCGTTGGCCACTTCCATTATTTTTTTCACTCCTCAATACCACAGGAATTAATGCACAAATCATCCACAGGGAAAATAATAATGGCGAATTATTACCAAGGCGAATCTTTCTGAAAAGCCTAGGTCTTCAGTTAGTGAGTGAATATCAAACTCAAGGGATAGCAAATCGAAGACTTCCACGTGAACTAAAGGGTACTATAACAAAAATGCAAGGAAAAACTGAACCTGTTGCCAAAAAGATGAGATCTGTTACTCAAGGAAGGTGTCACGTATATCTTAAAAAACAAGATAGGAAAACTAAATATAAATGTAAATCATGTGATGCATTCGCATGTCTGGAGCACATAAATGTATATTGCGAAACTTGTGATAAAAATTACGATGAATAAACTTTTATAAGATATTCAGATATCAAATATTTTTGTTTAGTTTATTTGTGAGATTAGTTTCAAGTAATTTAAGGTAATTTTTTATTGCAAAATGACAATTATTAGTAAATATTGATATTTGCTTCAATGTTGTGCTTTTTCAATGGATAAAATGATAAGTTTTTTAAATTAGGGTGTTCTTTTAACCACTATCAAACTTTTACGGTAAGGGCAATTTTCGGTTGAAATAAATGCCTTTGAGAAACAGTATTTTTAATCAAAAATATTATTCAAATAAATTTTTATGTTTTAATGAATTTTGAAAAATGGGGTGTGTTAAATCCCATGCTTCAAATCTTGTTAACATAATGTACGTTTCTAACAGAGGGTTAAGGTAAATAATTTTTCATATATCAGGAAATGTTCCCGTTGTCAAAGCAAGATTGAATATATAATGAATGGGTTTAGCTAAAGTAAATGCACAACTCGTTAGAAAATATAGTGAGATACCATCGAGACCACAGAAAATTTTCCGTGGCAGCCCCATAATTAAATCAATAATTTCTGACAATTCAATGAAATAAGAGGATACATCAATTAAGTTATTGAATTTCATTTCTGGAAGCTTATTAATGTTTTCTTTGCTATAAATTTTTGAAAAATGATCAGCAAAAAAGTTAACAATTTCTTAGCTATTGTTACTACTACTAAATAAATGAGAAATACGAATTGTAAAAATTTGGATAACCTAAAAAACAATGTCAATATATTCATAAAATAACCGTAAATATGTTACATTGAAATTTAGAATACATTAAATTAAAGTTAAAATGGAAGAAGTCAGCAATTAAAATTTTGGTTGCGTTCAGGACGTAACAGCGCATAGCGAAAATCGCCTTTTTTGAATTAATAGTTCATGTACAGGTGACTCCTTTAAACGATTTCGTCTTTGTACATCAATGAAATTGAAACGAAATTTAATTCCAAATAAAACAAGTAGCAACGATAACTTTTATCTCAGAAATTGCAAAAGCATTGTTTGTAAAATACTGCCACGGTATCTCATGTAGCAAGCTATTTTCAAGGCGTTACCCTACTTGTACGATTAGTTAAGAGAATATAAGCAAGGAAGTAGCGAAACAATTGTTTCTGTTGCAATTAGTTTAAACTTAATCCCCTTTTTTCACAGGTTTTCTGGACAGTTCCTCCTAAAGTAAACTTCAGCTTATAAATATACTATAATTTCTGAATTATAACATTTCAGTGTATCACCACGTATGTTCATGCTTCAATTTGAGTGAATCTCCCATTTTTGGAAATTGCTTATTTTATGTACAAGTGATTAATATAAATATAATTTATCAAAGTTATCAGAATAACATGTATAAACCTCCATTTTACTCGGTGCAATAGTTTTCTTAAGGTGTGCATTAACGCGAACTCAAGCTTAGTCTTTTAAATTAAAATAAAAATTGTATAAACCTACAACACTTGAGTATATAATAGGGGATATTAAGAAACTTCCAATACAATTGATATAATTGTAGTAACATATTTTAGCATGGAAAACAAATAAATCAATGAATTGAAAACAACATTTAAATCAATTGTGAAAACCGTAATTGATGAAACTTCATGGAAATATTGGTTAGCATCACATCTCAATGCTTCATTAAATTAATTAAATGAGTTAACCAATTTTCTAGAATTAGGATATCAAGGTTTTTCAATGACATTTAAACTTTAACTTTAAACACCCCTTTTAACGGATTCCCATCTGTGGCAGTTTCTCCTACATTCCGAAAGTTTGTGTGTTTCAAACTAAATTCGTTTTAGTTAAGCAGTGAGCAGTAGATAACTCGCCTATTGGGAATATTTCCGATAGAAAGTTCACAACTTTATTAATGTGAATTTTTATAACACTTATTAAGTACTAAAAATTAACACTTATAATAATGTTTTATAAAATTTCGTAACAATAGCACCTACAGTATATAATTGCGTACTAATTTTATTTTTATTATATGTAACAGAAATAAATAATAATGCAATAAGGTACATTAATATCCAAACAGAACAACCCCCTATATATGACGCATTTTCAGCGTGGGGTTTTCCTCTTGATTAATTAGTAATTATAAATTGTCATATCACTAAGTTGTTGAATAAGTTGTTCAGTGTTCTTCTTAAAGTTGAATTATACCAAAATATCTACTTTAGGTTCATCTGTAACATTTATTGAAGACCTAAATTTTAAATGTTTCATAAGACCAACTGTTATCACAACTACTGCACCAAATTATCGTACAAATAACTAGGGCATATTTAATTTGTTGCAAAACACTATTAAATTATTTAAACTTTTTTTTTAAAAATTTAATGTTTTAGCGTTCCTAAAAACATCTACAAGTATAACTTCGTTTTTAATTTACAAAATTTTGATGTACCCTTCGAATTAAATTGACTTTGTACAGTTATCGGTCAAATATTAAAATGTCATCAATTTCAAGTAACACAATTTCCGTTCCTTTATTAAAGCTAAAGTTAGTTAATCCAAAAACTTCTACAGCGACATCTCTTAAAGTTTGGGAATCTTTAAAATAAAGAGGAAGGTTTAAATTTCTGGTTATTACCTTAATGAAGGAAGGGGTCGGCAACCTTTTTCGTAAAAGGCCATTTTTAGAATTATATGTTCTAAAATAATACCAACCGAACCGCAAGTCCGTAAGCTTAATTATAAAATATACATTTTTTGTCTTGTAATAGCGCTTGATATTTTGGAGTAAAATATTAACGATTTTTCACCTAAAAGTAGAACAATTTTACGTTTTCACTAACCTGCTTGATATTAATTGTGCGTTCCTCATTATAAAAGAATGTAAAACCTTTACATCAAGTAAATATCTAGATGTAAGAAAATAAATGCTTAAATAATTATTTAATCTAATAAATAAATTAAACTTAAAAGTGTAAAACCTCCATAATGAAGTTAGATACATTAGATGTATTAGGCGACCTCGATTGGTGCAGTGGTTAACATGCTTATCTCTACATCTAGGATACGCCAGTTGAAGCATGATTGAGCTCGGTACATTTTTCAACCAAAAAAAATTATGAAAACGTGCTATCTACTTGTGATATTTGAAACGTTAAAAAATTTTACTGCCGGTGGAAATTTTCCACACTCAGCAAAGTCCTAGTAGACATGGCGGAAAGATTATAGTAGTTGCAGTCAAGAAGGCCAAGGCAATTTCCACTGCTCAAAGTTTCAGCCACAAAAACAAAAAACCTTATATGAATTAAATTTACATTTGCCAATCAATTATTTTATACGACAGGTTTCTACTAATACATTAAATTTAAACTTTAATTATATATATATATATATATATTCGAAGATAAACTACATTTGTTGAGTGAATAGGTAGATTAATTGTCTAACTTATAAATACAACCTACAAGCGACATTTGAAATTCAATAGTGCTGAAATGATCTCACTGTTCTTTCATGAATATAAAAGCTCAAAAGTAATGTCACTTTTACGTACACCTGTGGACAAAGGTAAAGTCGCAAAATAAAAGCTAGCGCTGGCCGCTGATAGTGCTCTCCATAACATGGGTAAAACGCATTATTCATATAACGACATACATTTGGTTCATCGAATACCTAAGTTTGGCCTACGGGTTTGAATTCTTCGAATCGTTACAGTATTTTAAATAATTTTAAACCTATTCAAGCTGCGTACCCTACGTTGTATTTAAAGAGGAAGAATTTTTTTTAAATAAAATAAAATATGAAGTGCGTAAGTTTGCTTTCATTTAGTAAGTATTTCAGAAGTTGATAAAGACCATTTCAGTTGAAAAATTTAATTAAATTTGTAACAGTTATACAAGTATATTTATTAGATATTGGTCGTTGCACTATGACGATGTACACTTTGTTGATGTAATTATAATTCCAAAGCTTTAATTATAAAATTTATGTTGGTAACCTGTACAAACAATAATTGTTCAGAAACCACGTCAGCAGTAGCACTCATTAAATCCGGGTGCAAAACAAGATATCTATACAGCACGGGAAGCATTATGATTAGAGTCAAACAAAAATAGTTGTTAACTAAAATTTATTATTAAAAGCAAATATTTGGAATGCAAAATGCAATTCTTCTTCAGAGTGAATTAAAAAACAACGTGCAAAATATAAGGGCATATGTTAAAACTTAAGCGACTTAATATAAGTTCTTTAAAAAAGGGTAGATAAACAGATGAAAGCGCATACATAATAAACGAAAGTAGTAACAACAATAGCTGCTTCAAAATTGATAAACGTTCGATAAAATAATCAAGAAATACAGTATTAACAAAAATATTAACTAGAACTTTGTAATACGCAAATATCAAAAGTAAATAAAGCAGGTCACAATTACAAAAGGGGAAGCCCAAATGGAAAGAAATCAAAAAGGGTGCATTTGCACCGCAATAGGGTAGTAACGCACTCCGTTCTTGTCTTGGGTCGGTCTAGTTAAAATTGTTTCTAATTATTTACAATTCTAATTTTTAAAATGCTCTTATCAGACTACAGATAATAATTGCAACTGCATAATAGCCCTACTTATTCTTTATTTTTCTGGGTGGTTTATAATCCTTAAAGAAAGCTGCGTAGTTTAATGTGCAAGCAATGAGAAGCGTAAGTGTTTAACGCGAATTTATTTTAAATTTTGTAATTTTTCACAAATTATCTTTCTCTAAAATATTCCAAAGTTGTTTTTTTGAAAATCTTCTCATTTGTCTCCAAAATAATTTAAATTTTCAGTCAAGCATTTGGACAACTAAATATTGTAATTATGATTATAATTATTTTATTATATAAGCCACTTTTGTTAATTAGTCTTTTAGCTTTAAGTGTTCAGCCTGATAAGAGAAATGGAAGGACTAGTGCGGCATATTGGGGGTGGATGAGTAATGCTGGACCTGGCGAACTAGTACAAGTTAATAGAAGATTTATGGCTGAAAATTGTGTTGAAATTCTAGAAGAAGTTATGCTACCAACTGTTAGAATATTATATCCGGAAGGGTGCATAGTATTTGTGCAGGATAACTCGCCAATTCAAACCGCTAGAATCATTTGAGATTGGTTTCAGAACACGAGGACGACATAACATTTTTTCAGTGGCCAGCTCGTTCCCCGGATCTTAATCCGATTGAAAATTTATGGAGCGCTGCCGTGATGGAATGCAACAATATGAAGAACATTCAAGTAGGATATTTAGAAAACCTGCACCAAAATATTGTCAACGTTTGGGAACGTTTACGAGGCACAAACATTTGTCAATGCCTTATTGATTCAATGGCCAGAATGCATTGATGGCCAAGGTTTCTACACAAAAATTAGAAAGAGTAGACTAATTAAAATAGGAAACAAACATATGGGTTTTGCTAACATAGCTTCTTAAATAGAGGCGAACTTACTAAATTGATAGCTTATTAATAATATGAAAACAACTTGAAAGTATCTTCATTAGTTTGTCAGTAGAAAAGAAAAACTGAAAATAAATCATATTATCAATAAGCTACTAATGTGTCGTGTCAATTCTGCCTCCATTTAACCAGTCTTCTCTCTTATAATATAAGCGAAATACCCATAGTGCTTTTAAAATTTCAATCAGCCTGAATATACAAAGCTAGAATCCACAAATTCATATGCTGGTTTTACATTTTAAAATATTACATGTTTTCAGATAAGTTATTTATTGTATTCCGAATTTATGCCTCTAAAATTTTAATGCTGTAAATAACATGTCATTATAAAAAATTAGTTATAGAAAAATTTAATTGATTACTTGATTTTGATTTATGCCGAATAAAAATTTTGTTTTCTCCTTAATCACTTTTATTTCTGGGGAAAATATAAAAGATATAAATAACCTTCCTAAAATTTTCTGTATCTAACTGTTATTTTACATTTAAAACATTACATTCATATATCTTTCTTTAAAACAGCATTTGAATTAATTTTGATTCACAACTGATCACGCATAATATAAATACGCAAATATGCAAGCAACTAGTTAATGACGTAAGACCGCCTCACCGCATAATAATTAGAGGGTAAATTTAAAAACCAATTGACAAAAGTTGCTTATTCAATAAAATGATTATAATCATAATTACAGTATTTAGTTGTCCAAATACCGAAATTTAATTTAGTTTGACTGAAAATTTAAATTATTTACGAGAGAAATAAGACGATTTAAAAAAAAACTTTGGAACCTTTTAGAGGAAGATTATTTGTGAAAAATTATAAAATTTAAAATAAATTCCCGTTAAACACTTACGCTTCTCATTGCTTGCACATTCAACTATGCAGCTTTATTTAAGGACTATAAACCGCCCAGTAAAATAAAGAATGAGTAGGGGTATTATGCAGTTGCAATTATATATAGTCTGATAAGGGTATTTTCATAATTAGAAATGTATGTAATTGGAAACAATTTTAACGAGACCGACCCAAGATAAAAATGGAATGCGTTATTACCCTACTGCGGTGCAAATGAACCTTTTTTGATTTCTTACCATTTGAGCCTCCCCTTTTGTAATTATGACCTGCGTTTTTACTTTTGATATTTGCGTATTGCAAAGTTTTAGTTAATATTTTTATTAATACTGTATTTCTTGATTATTTTATCGAACTTTTATCAATTTTGAAGCAGCCGTTGTTGTTACTACTTTCGTTTATTATGTATGCGCTTTCATCTGTTTATCTACCCCTTTTTAAAGAACTTGTATTATGTCGCTTAAGTTTTACCGTATGCCTTTATATTTTGCACGTTGTTTTTAATTCATTCTGAAGAAGAATTGCATTTTGCATTCTAAATATTGGCTTTTAATATTAAATTTTAGTTAACAACTGCTTTTGTTTGACTCTAATAATAATGCTACCCGTGCTATACAGCTATCTTGTTTTGCACTCCGATTTAATCAAAGCTACTGCTGACGTGGTTTCTGAACAATTATTGTTTATACAGGTTACCAACAAAGATTTTATAATTAAAACTTTCGAATTATAATTAAATCATAAAAACGTACATCGTTATAGTGCAACAAGCAATATCTAATAAATTTACTTGCATAACTATTACAAATTTAACCCTTAGCTACTGTGGTCTCAATTTAGTTACGCCGACACTGACATGCGGTCACGGTGACCGCAATTTTATGACTGTAGAAAAAACAACCTACGCCTGTTGACAATATTTTTTCCTTTTAATATGAACACGGAAGGGTTTAGTAAATAATAAATGCGATGATATCGTAGTGAATAAGTTTGTAATGGAAATAAAAATAAATTCTTTTTTGTATTGCATTCTTCATAAAAAATCTATATGCTAAAGTGAATCAATTTTTATAATACATTACCGAATACCTAAAATAAAATGCATTTTCGTTTCAAGTTGAAGGTATGTACTAATCAAACAATAACACACACGGTGTAAAAAAGTATCTGAACACAAAAATTACAGTACTTAAAGTTTTCACATTTTGCACTTACATATCTGACATAATTTGGAAGTGCACTCAAGACATATAAGTTTTTTACACATAAAACACAAGTGATATGTTTTTTTTTGATTCTTGAAGGACAGGTAGAGCAAGTTTTTCTTTTTTCCAGTTTGTACATGCCTTTATTCTGAGGCTTCGCTGGTTCTTCAGGAATATTTAGAATTCTTCTAATACAAAAACGTAATTCTGGAGGAGTCTTTGTATTGGCTACTCGCCTTTCAAGCTGTGGTCTTACCAATTCATTTGCAAGCAATTTTATAAAATCAGCCTTTTCGAGTACTAGATTCTCTGTATAGACTTGGTGGACAAGGTGTGCATTGATTCGACTCAGGACAAGTAACCGGAAGACTATGGCCATGGTCCATCTTCTTGTGCGCCGACTTGTTGAGTGCTTGGAGCACTTTTCATCAATAGCATCTATTCCCTCTTTTGTAAAATTATAATATATTATAATTTCTGGCGTTTGAGTATCATCATCAAATGATTTTGAGTGATGCATCGATGATGCGAGAATTACAGCCTGATTCCTTTTCGAAACGTAGGAAACTAAAGTTACGTCCTTCGTGAAGCCAAACAATGTTCTGTCCTTCCCGACTTTTCTACTTCTTCTTGGCAGAAACTCAGGAGGAATTTCTCTTTTTGACTTCTTTAGAGTTCCCACATAAGTTAGTCCGCGTTGTTTCAGCTGCTGAACTACTTCCAAGGAAGAAAACCAATTGTCTGCCGTAACACTACGGTTGGTATTTTCAATGGGCTTTACTAATCTCAATACAGATTGTGTTGACTTCAAAAACTTCTTGAGTTCTGCATTTAAACCAAACCCATCCGAGTCTTTGCCGGTGTATACATATCCGTTGTAGAAATAGTGACTTCGTGCATCTGTCATGCATGCGATTTTGTTGTCGTATTTGCACGGTTTGCATACTTTATTCTTCCATCTACCCCGAAATTAAACAAGCATTTCGTCTATAGTAACATTTGCCCCTAACGAATATACAGATTGCGAATTACTAATAAACTTGTCAAAAATATCAGATACTGGCGCAGTAGGATTGTCTTGAAGTCTAGCGTTTCTATCAATTGAATTTTCAAAAGGTATGCATGCGAGAAGGAAAGAGATCCTCAGCTTACTCATCACACAACGAAAAATCTTTCGACATATGCCATCGGTTGCAAAGATTCTATTAATATTTTCGTGATTTGAAACAAAAGAGGCTGTATAGAACAACAGCCCAATAAACGCCTTTAGCTCAACAAGATCTAAATTCTGAATTTCGGTTCTGGAGGAATCTTTGAACCTCTGTCGTTGGGTTTGTATTCTGACGTTAGTCCACTGTAAAATAATTTGTAGCATATCATCAGAAAATAACCTCCATATAGCAGCAGGATTTGCATTATGGCCTAGTCTTGCAACAGGTGCACGTAATGTCGGGGCACGCAATATTATGTTATGCTTCTGTGTTCTACTACGAGAAACAAAACTTCCAGAGAACCATCTGAAACGGTTTTTTTCCGTAGAAATTTTTAGATTTATTAGAACTACTTTGAAACGCTTCATTTTGATTCTGCTCTTCTTCACTATCAATGACATTATTTCCACCTGATTCATCACAATCAGTTTCTTGTTCACCTAATTCAAACACATCCTCGCGCACATTATTTTCGTCACTTAACTAGCCACTTCATTAAACCACTATCTAGTCACTTACTCATAATTTGCGTCAGCAGACCGAATTCGTTTCGACGGTCCTGGATCTTCATCCTTTGCAAAAATATGCCGTTTTACTAAAAACAGAGTTAAAAAAACTTACACTAACAATGAGGTTCGGTCGAGGTGACCGCAATAAAACTTTATTGCTTCATAACGAATAAATTAACAGCTGAAAAAGCGTCATACACCTGTCACTTCCTTACAGTACACTGACTTGAAGGTACCGAGAAGCATAAGGCGATGCAATTAAGGCGGGGGTAAATATTAGTCACACAAGTATTGACATCGGTCACGGCGACCACGCAACGGCAGTTAAGGGTTAATTAAATTTTTCAATTGAAATTGGCTTTACTAACATCTGAAATACTAAATGAAAGCAAACTTACGCACTTCATATTTTATTTTATTTAAAAAATATGCTTCCTCTTTAAATACAATGTCGGGCACGCAGCTTGAATAAGTTTAAAATTATTTAAAATACTGCAAAGGATTCGAAGAATTCAAACCCGTAGGCAAACTTAGGTATTTAGTCAATCAAACGTATGTGGCTATATGAATAATGCGTTTTATCTGCGATACAGAGAGCAGTAGCGGCGACCACTGCTAGCTTTCACTTTGCGACATTACCTTTGTCCACCGGTGTACATTGTATTATGAATGAATGGTAAATGCAGACAGTAATTCTAATTGTATTCTGGGAAACTTATTATAAATTTATAGTTCTTTTTGTTTACGTCTATACTCAGGACTCGATGGATAAAGTTTAGTCAAGTTGTGTCGTAAAATTTTACTATCGCGCGCTACAGTAATACGTCTTGTGGAGGCACCTTTAATGCAACTGCTTTTTTTTTAAACCGCTCCACTAAGTAGTTGGATAATCTACCATTCTAGGAAACTATTTTTGTCAATTTCTTTTGGTTGTACTAAATTGATACTTATGTTCAAAAATCATTTGCTTATTAAATATAGTAATGCATATTGGTCAGTTTCGGCAGATAACAACGCCTTCCCTATTATAGGTCAAGTAATTAGCTGAAGTTGCTAAATTTACGTGAAGATTTAGACAAAAAATTCCTCAACACTAGGTTGAGCAACCTAAAAGGCAATAATCAAATATTATTAATTTTTAACAATTGTGATTCAAATCTTTAAAAAATAATTCTGGAGTAACCTGTGCAATAGTATGAATTAATGAACAATAGCTTTATCGACAATTTTTAATTATTTACGGAAGCGTAATATTAAAAAAAAACGTATTTAGTATATTTTAAATATTACCCTTCCGTAATCAGTTAATAAATCTAGATAAAACTATTCTTCATAAATTCATACTGTTCCACAGGTCACACCAATAGTATCTTTTAAACATTTCAATTGCAACCATTAAAAATTAATAATAATAGATTATTGCATTTTGAATTGCCCAATATAGTGTAGAGGAGACTTAGTAATAACTGGTACCTAGTCGCAAAGTAAATTGCTGTACCAATTTTCTAGCAAATTGCAGAAAACTGATCATTTAAGAAATAAAACCACTGTAGTACACTAACGGAAGTATAACAACTTAAAATAAAATTTAATCCTTACAATTTTTAATTTTCGAGCATGCTATTCATAGCAAGGCCAGTTGAAGCATACACTATTAAAAAAACATAATTCTTTACTCTACCAACAACAGAAGTCGTTAGAAGGTCGTTGTTCACGTAATAATATAAGGGTCAGCCTTTTGAAAACTGAGGTATATAACAAAACAACGAAGTCAATATCATGCACTTTATGTAACACACGTTACATGAGCCCAACGGCATGTGAGGCAGTATACTCTCCCTTTAATCGTCAAAACTAAAGTAGATCCCCGAGTGTGTCAGTGCATTATGTATACATCCTAGCAGTCGCGGAACGAGCAACTACCTACTGGTTTACAGAGTAACTCGTTCATTACAGGGAGCTTCGTCTGTATAGAATAACGTTAGGCATGCCTAGGGTAACACTGAGATTGGGGCTGCGGTTGTAGCACGTAGGCTAAATACGTCAACACTGACCGGTATAGTGTCGATTCCGTAAGTAGGGAATACTACATCGACATAGGGTACGATGTAGGCTCGCAACCAGGTCTACCATTATAAATATTGCTAAAAAGGATCAAATAGAAGCCTCGGACAAACAAAGGCATGGTGGGCAGCGGAGATTGAATAAGATTGGCCCACCTTGGAATAAACGCGAGAAAATGGAGTGAAAAATGGGAGCGTGAAACGTAAGAGCGATGTATGGAAAGGAAAATGACATTTTGAATGAAATGAGAGAGAGAGAAGGTTAAATGTGCTGTGTGGCAGTGAAACAAAGTAGAAAGGGAAAGAAGTGATAGAGATGGAAGAGGGAAGTCTAGGTTTCTGGTCTGGAGTAGAGAGTTGGACGCATGGTTCAAAGGGAGTGGGATTGATTTTTAGCGAAATTGCTAAAGCGCATGTAAGGGAGTATGAATTGGTGTCTCCCCAACTGTTTTGGGTTGGAATGAAGATAGGCATCAGGAAAGTAGTTATTGTAGCGCGCTATACTCCGGTGAATGGTGATAAACAGGATGAATGTGAAACGTTTTGGATGGAGTTAGAAGGGGTACTAAATACATGTCACGCGAATGATAGAGTGATTTTACTGGGTGACCTGAATGGATAAGTGGGAGTAAGAAGAGATAACATAGATAGTGTAATTGGCCCTTACGGTGATCCCGGAACGAATGAGAATGGGGAAGCATTAGTTAGGCTATGTTTAGAAAAGGGCATGTTTGTATCTAATACATGGTTTAAACATAAGGATATCCATTTTTATACGTGGCAAACGGTAGAGTCTCGAAGCATGATTGATGTAATCGTTTATGATGAGAGGGTACGTGAGTCGGTAAAGGATACACGAGTGATGAGTGGTTCTGAATGTGGGACGGTACATTTTCTGGTAATGTCAAAAATTGAGCTTGGTGGCAAGTGGGTATATGAGAAGAAACTAGCTGTAAGAAAGACTACAGTGAAAGTGGAAATATTGCAGCAGAAGAATGTGAGAGAGGATTATGTACAAAACCTAGAGAAGGGAATGTTGTCAGAAGAATCTGAATGGAAGTATGAAATTAGAAAAGGTGACATCGAATGTGCATGGAAGAGGTTGAAATGCCTCGTGATAGAGTGTGCAACTAAAGTATGTGGAGTTAGTATGATTGGAAAGTCAAAAAAAACTCATGGTAGAATTATGCCGTGAAAGATGCAGTAAAAGAGAAGAAAGAAATATATAAGAGAATGATTGGAACCAAAAATGAGAAGAACGGAATGGATCTACTATAAGCGTATCGAATTAAAAAGAAGCGTGCAAAGGAAGTTGTGAAGGAGAGTAAAGAGAGTCTCGGGGTGAAGGAGGGCGTAAGAATGCAGAATGATTTTGACGGTAATACAAGATTATTTAGGAAGTGGGTAAGGAATGTAAAGCAGGGTGTAATGCACCGAGTAAACGGAATACGGAACAGCAAGATTGAAATGGAGTGGGATGAAAGTAAAGCTATATTGCGCTGGAAAGAATATTTCTAAGGGCTGTATGGCAATAGGGATACAGGGATAAGTGTGAATGTGGGAAATGCTGGAATAAATAAAATCAAAGAGAGTGATAACAGAATAGACGTGGAAGAAGTACGAAATGCAATAAAAATGCTTAAAAATGGGAAGTTTGCTGGAGTAGATGAAGCTACGAACGAAATGTTAAAATTTGGCGGTATTCAACTAAGCGATCAGTTGTACAAATTATTTAATGTTTGTGTTGCATTAGCAAGAGTGCCAGAGGACTTGAAGGATGCTATGGTCGTGCCTCTGTACAAAGGCAAAGGTGGTAGATGTGAATGCAAGAACTATAGAGCTGTAAGTTTATTAAGTATAGCTGGAAAGGTGTTTGATAGAATTATAATTGATAGAGTTCGCATAAATACTGAAAGGAAGATATGAGATGTACAGGGTGAGTTCATTCCTGGACGGGGGTGCGTGGATCAAATGTTTAGTCTGCAGCAAATGGCCGAGAAGTTTTTACATCTTAATGAGAAAATGTGTTGTACATTTGTGGATTTAGAGAAAGCGTAGGATAGTGTGAATAGATGCAAGTTATGGGCAACTCTGACGGAGTATGGTGTAAAGGGAGAACTACTGAAT
>JAHWXV010573755.1:0-11252 GCA_024586415.1 Phrixothrix hirtus | reverse complement strand
CCCTAACAGTCAGACCTAGTAGCATAAAGCAATCTCGTGAATTCAAAAGTTCCGATCAGGAGCGCAGACCGATAGGCGGGCCTAAGGAATCGTGCCGGCCCAGCCTAACAGTACCGCGGGAGACATCGCGCTCCCCCGGGCTGAACTTAACTCGATCGCCGAAGTAAATTCTAAAACACAAACGTCGCGACGCGCTTTATTTTCTGTCACATTCCCTATTGTACATAAAACCGAGTACATTTTGAGTTCATGTTATTAATAGTTTTAATTGTATTATATTGCAAGAATTGATCTATTTATTTCATTTTGAGTTCATTTTATTAATTGTTTCAAACTGTATCTCGCAGCGAGAACCATTTATTTGTGTTACCAATAAATTAATATAGCTACCTGAGCGTTTAATTCCGCCACTAATTCGACTCTGCTTCGGAATCCCGTCCGTTGCGAGACTAAGGCTCAGGCGAAGTCACTTGGCTTTAATAGCGTCCATTGCGAGGGGACCGACCTCGTACCACCCTGGAGACTAGGAACAACAAGGCCAAACGATTAACAAACCTACGAACCACTCCTCACGACTCAAAGCTACCAACGGGAAGAACGCAAGTTCTTAAAATTACACTGTGCCGTTCCGCAAGAGTCGAAACGTCACAATAGTATTACTTTGTACTAAAGTAGGTTACGAAAATTAATTTATAAATTTTAATAAAAATTTATGCAAAAATTAGTGTGACAAATTATTGATACCTTAAATATCCTTACCCAAAAATTGTCAAAAATTCAAAATAAACAAGATTGACACGGTAGTCAGGAAATTACCGTGACATACTCATTTTTCAAACATTAGAATTTATAGTTTAAATTTATTTTATTTAACATAACTAGTTTTTAAGACGTGGTCATTAGCTTTCTTAGTAAACTAAGGCAATTGACATAACTATTTACATCTTTTCAGAAATATTGCTAAGGGAGCTACTCAAAAAAGGGTCTTTGTATTTATATAACTGGTTTCTGTAGAACTTTTATTCTAATTGTAGATGTAAAATTTTTGACTACATATATTTATTTTATTGTTTCTTTATTATTAAATAAATGTATACAACTCATTTCATTATAATTTAATGGTACAAATATTGGTCGTGAATAAATTCTGGTGTGACCCACAAATTTAAAAATAATATTTAAAAGTAAAGTATAAACATTTACCTTCAGGTAAAGCATCGAGACAGTAAATATATTATCCGAAGGAGACGGGTATCGCCCTAAGGCTTATTTAAATAGTAAAGTCTTGAAATAGCTTAGTTAGTTTTACTAAAACCTAAAATATTACGTAAAGTCAAGTACGTGATATAGCAATATTTAATAAATTGCTCAATATTGCCAAAATGATAACCAGCAATACCTACACTGTAAACTCCAAAATTAATTATAATTAAATTTTAAGTTAATAATGAGCAAAAATAATTTATGGATTTAAATAAAAAGTAATTAGACATGTAAATGATGCACACAAATCACTAAAATATTAATTTATATTTATTTCAGGAATGATAACGGTAATAGTCAGCCATCGAATTAACTGGATACGCATAAAGCTGTTTACCTCTAGATGTTTTCGCTGATTAATCGTTTCAAAAACTTTTTAGACAGAAACCGATTAGTTAACATCATCTGCATAAGAAAAGCGGTAAATTTAAAAATAATTGCTGAAGCCGTCTTAGAGAAAATTGAAAGCATAGAGTGGAGTTTCCTTTCCAGGAACATGTTCTTCGAATTCAGACTACCTGAAAGTACGTATCAGCGAAATAAAATTGGTTTACCAAACAAAATTGCAAATTTAAGAAAATAAATTGAAAATTTCATTAGGAAAAGAATGTTAGT
Source organism: Phrixothrix hirtus (assembly GCA_024586415.1). Taxonomy (NCBI): domain Eukaryota; kingdom Metazoa; phylum Arthropoda; class Insecta; order Coleoptera; family Phengodidae; genus Phrixothrix; species Phrixothrix hirtus. The sequence goes on along the minus strand of JAHWXV010573755.1, from coordinate 9,374 downwards.
GGGTATTGAAATAAATCGCGTAATATCGTATATTAATTTTGGAAGTGATTAAGGAAATTTTAAGGAATTTCGTGAAAAACGTTGAAATAATTGGTGATGTATTATTTCATAAACATCTACATTTATTTACATAATTTTTGAAGTTATAACATACATAGTTTAATTTTTTATATTGTTTGTCAGGTTTTTGATATCTTTACCGTACTTCAGTTACATAATATACAGTAGTCCTTTTTAGAACTAATTACCTATAAAGTGTAAAAGTTTGGACATATGTATATGACTCAAAATAATAATGGTATAATTATAATAATTATTTATTTAAGAGCAATATAGCATAAGAAATGTTGCAAAATTATGAGATTCATTTAAGAGTATAAGAAATATTAAATATTTCCACAATCCAGATTGGATTTAAGCCCTGGTGAGACTTGTAACTACACTTACCAGGCGAAAATTCGGTCTGACTAACCAGCGGGAGGTCCCAGGTCTCTATTAACTAAAGATGTTCTGTGGAAATCGCTTAGAAAGGGGTTGTAATACATGAAAGTCGTCTAAGATGGGTAAGGGGGTGCCACTATATTTATTGGAAGTTAGCTATCTTAGTCCAGAAAGCTAGAAACGGCAAGACAGCGATGGATAACTCTAATAGAGAACTGCTATGGAGACAAACCGGGACAGATTACTTAATAAGTGGGATTATGTCATTGAATCACGCAACGTCAGGTATTGTACTTACAAAACGTTGAATAAGGTATCTCCCAAAGATCGCTGTGATATTTTGGTTTACCTTAAAATACCTGAAAGTAAAATCAAAACTATTCTAGAATAAAAGATACTAAGTAATTACCAATAATTATAATGAATAAAAGAAATATAAGTTACGCCAAGTACAGTTAATGCGTATGTATCAGCTGTTTTAAAACAAAATTAGCTATTTTACATAATTATATTTTATGTTGTGAGTTTTTTAATAGTTGTTGTAGTCGAAATAGTGGCCTTGTAAATTTATATTAATTTTAATATGTTCCCTTTTATTATAAGTAAGTAAGTTTAAAATTTAATTTAATTAATTTAATTAATTCTATGTAATGAATTGATTGAAAATAATAAATACGAAAGTTTATAGTATAAACTAAAGGTTACAAAAACGTAGCAAATACTTCCTAAATATTATTATCAAATTAAAATGTGTAATATAAACTAAACATCTTGAATATTGAGGTAAAATTATGTGAAAAATAATTCGAAGGTTTGTTACCAATTACAACAAGATGTTGTTCATAAATTTGTTAAATAGTTTTTAAAGACGATCCTGCAAATTAAACCTATTTCAGTATAAAAAAAATCGATACATAATGCATATTCATTGTAGTTAAATATTCGCCTTCTATCCAGGATATTAGTTACTAAATAAAAATTTTGCACAATAAGTTTTACAGTTTTTACAGAAACTTTTCATTTGAGATGTTGAACGGTTCGAAACAACGTTATAATCAATAACGCATTTATATTATTTGAATAAAATAGTTTCACTACTCACAACTAGAGGGATCCTAATGTTAAATATTTTTATAAAGTAACTACTATAAGTAAGTGCAAATTTATATATAAAATTGTTTATACAAACCTGTTCTTCTATTTAAAATTATACTTTTTTAGTTAATAACAATTTATTAATTTTTACAAATTATTATGTATAGTACAAAGAAATTCAACATAATTTGCTTTAACTACTCTTGCAAAAAATTAGAATAGCTGCAAACAATATTTCATTCACATTTTAGTTTGAGAAAATTTAATAATCAAGAAAATTAAAACTGTAAAATGTATTAATTCTGTGAAGCTTTTACCTGTTTTTAATATTATAGTGAAGGTTTTATTATGGTAATAAGATAAGTATATTCATATATTTAATTTGCATATACAAATATTGCAATAGTGCATCAAAACCCAATAATTCCCATATTGTTCGAGATAAAATAATATAGCTTGTAATAAGTGTAGAAAATCTAATGGATCACGTTTTAAAAATACTTTAAACTATATAGATTCCTGAAATTCAAAGGCGAATTAAACTTGTATTTTTTTGCACACAACACCCATATTCCTATATGTTTGAATTCATTTATTTTTTATTAATGTGCATATAGGGTTTTCCTAAGGATATAACTATTTTTGTGACATAATAGGCATGCATTGATTTTACTGTATATCTTTCCATAAGCAGGACTTGATAAGCTTTTAACTTCATAAATTTTACGATGTGGTTTGATTTTGTTGTTTATAATAATTTCTTAAAAATATTGAAAATGAGTCAAAACTCGACATGATATATTTTTCAAATGCTTTAAATTATGGTCATAGCTATTTAACACATTTTATTTTCCAAGTAATCCAGAAGAATATAGCCTACTTTGGTTAGATCTAGGGATCTAAGAGTCTACCTAATTAAAACAGGTCTTTTAATCCATCATAGAAATTCACTACTTAAATAGTTTAATATGAGAGCGATTTGATGTACCAAAACTCCATCATCCAACGACCACATTCGATTCAGAATATTGCAAATGTCAAGTTGTTGAGGTAAATGATTGTTAGGAAAATCTAAACAAACTAAATCATTTACATGTCTTTGATATGAAATGTGGCCTCACTACATATTCATCGATATTGCTATTCCAAAGATTTATCGACCACTTGGGTTAGTTACGTGATAAGAATCGTTTGTTGAGTATTAATAGAAATTGTATTTCTGTGAAACTTAACTTGATGTCCAACCACTTGGGTTAGTTACGTGATAAGAATCGTTTATTGAGTACTAATAGGAATTGTATTTCTATGAAACTTAACTTAATGTCCAATTATCACTTATAGTAAATAAAGATGTTGATATGTTTAATGAGCTATACTTGATACAACTCACAAAAACATCATTTTCGAAAATTATTATTTATCAAACATTATTTAACAAGAGAGGCAACTTTCGGATTTATAAGGAATCGTTTCATCCAAAATTTCTCCAATATCAAGAGATAGAAGCACCTTTCATGATCCAATCGGCCTTTATTTCTATAAATTCTTCCTGAACTTCTGGTAATTGTAAGATATCGACAACAAATATGTTTCTGGTCATGTGCCCATATTGATGACTTTGAATTAATGTCTTGATAGTATCGGTGAAATTTGTTTTCCAACGCTTGCAAATGAGTTTCAATTTCAGCTTTCAAATCGTTGTACAGTTTTTGATTTTTAATTGCTTCATATAGCGGAGAAAAAAGAATACACTTTCAGCAGACACCTTCTGATTCTAAAGTTGATGCTTTGATATGAAACCCTGAATATGATCACAGTTACTTATTAAGGTGCCGTTTTTGCCCTGAAGCTTCAAGTTTAGCTGATTTAAGGTTTCAAATATATCAGTCAAATAGGCCAACCTCCATAGAAAATGTTCATTGTTGAACAGTTGCAAAAAATCATTTTTTTCTTTGAACTCAAGAAAGAGGACAGCCTCTTCTTTCAATTCATAAAGGTGAGCCAACTTGTTGCTCTTAGACAACCAGTGAACTTCTGTGTAGAATTGAAGAACTCTGTTATCAGGATCGAAATCCTCGCAGAGTGAAGTAAATAATCGACTGTTCATAGCGTTGCTCTTAATGTAGTTTACGATCTTTATTGTCGAGTCCAAAGTCTGGCTTAAATTCTGTGGCAATGTTTTTGAAGCCAAAGCTTGTCGATGAATAACAATGTGTACTAACTATCGCGAGATCATCTTTCTTGAGTTTTTCAGCTAAGCCCGATCGTACACCTATCATTTCAGGGGCGCCGTCTGTGCAAATTCAAATGAGTTTATTCCAATCTAAATCATATTTTTCGATGAAGCCAGATATTCAATTCAATATATCTTCAGAATTAATGCCTGCTGTCAATAATTTGGAGCACAAAATCTCTTCTTCAATTTCGTCTCCGCTGACGTATCGAACATAAACGATTAACTGTGCACAATTAACGATATTGGTGGATTCATCGCAACTAATGGCAAAAAATGGCGATAATTTTACATTGTTTATTATTTGTCTTTATGTCTGCTGAAATATCATCGATTAATTATTATAAACTTATTTGATAAATAGCTTAAATTGACATGTTTTATTTACATTAATTTGTATGAACATAGTTTTTACTGGATATAAATTACGCAAAATTTTAATAGAATTCATTTATCCTTTAGATTTTTAACTATTTTCACAAAATTTCAATTATATATAAGACAAGGTGTAACATTCTCAACTATGGTTTAAACATTATTATAAATGCCGCTAGTTAGCTTTTCAGTCGAAGTTTGAGGTCCAGGACTGTTCTTCGGATGTTGCGGAAACTTTCTAAAACTTACTCAAAATATTTACAGGTTAAAATTATTTACACGGCAGCTTTACAGTGTGAACTGAAGCTTATAAATTGTACTTGTTTAAGGTTATTTACTATTTTAATTTTGTTACACTCTGTAAATACATTTTGTGTCGTGACTTTATTTAGTTAGCTCAATTAATGCTCTGGATTTTAACTCAGTTGAAATTTATAAACTTATTGTACCTTTCTTTCATTTATAGAGCTTATTGTACACCTTTATATTGTTATGTTTAATAGCGTTTAATTTTAAAGCACTATGAATGTACTTTATTGTAATTAACACTGTTTGTAATTAATTTTTAAAACTCAGAATATTTGCTTGCTGGTCATTTTAACTGTGCTACACTTCTATATTTGATTTTATTCTGTTTACAGGTATTTACATGAACTGTGGTTATATAATATTCATTTGTATAATTATACCTTCAATAATAAGTCTTTATAACAGAAAATTATTTATTTAAAACATTAAAGTGGATTCTACAATGTTTGCATTAAAGTTTTGGTATAATCCTTTTAAAAACAGCTAGCGGTGGTTTCTATTTAAATTGTAGATACTAGGCAACGTTCTAGTGCACTTTATGTTATTATTGATTCAATCGATTTAGCGGTAAAAGACAATCAGATGGCTGCGGTTCGTTGTGTTTTGGCGGTTATACTTATCAAGTATTTTACGTTAGGTAATTATTGTTTGGTGCTGGATTATGTACTCTTGACCAAGGTTTATTTAGGTGCTGTGGAGCGGCGGCAACCGTGGGGGGTGCACCATTGGGTGGGACAAGAGGCCGTACCGAAAGCGTACCCTATCAAGTTCGTCACGGATAGGAATCGTAGTGTTTTTTAACAATACGGTAAGAGTCTGAATGTATATAATCCGCAGCCAAACAGTATAGAACTCTCTGCTAGATTCAAAATAAAATGCACAGTTTAGCGATTTTTGAGGTCTTCACGTTAGACGTGGTAACAAAGCGTTTTTTCCCTCCAAACTTTGGGGAAAAGGCGACCTGTATTTAAATAAGTTCGTTTCGTTTACAATTAATTTATGAAAAGCAATTATAATATTAAGGATTTTTGCAAGTATAATAATATTGAAATTTACTCCATGCAAGTAGAAATAATGCACCCTTATAAATTTCGGGTGAATAATGTCTTAAATATCTCGACGAGTAACTCAGCCAACTAAGGTGGTCAAGCCGTCTCTGAAGAATCGGGCTTTACGCGGCGTCTTTTATACGAAATGGTTATCGGTGAATTCAAGGAGAAAAAACTTTTTAGCCCAAAATCTAGCTTAATTAACAATGTTAACAATTGGTTAACACAGTATCGGATGCGCAATTTTACGTTCGTGATACAGTAGTAATGAATATTAATGGAACTGTTTTTGTTTGAAAGTAACTAACAAAAATATTATTAGTCTAAACTACTTGAAATAACTGGATAAAAATTGTACACAACATAGAGGATATAAATACAAATCAATTCTTAAATAAATAAGCTACGTCCTAATTGAAATAAGGCAATTAAACTAATTAATATAATGTGAAATTTTCCATAAATGGCTAAAACTAACATATGGTTATATAATTAGCCGGGAACACGCATTCTTTATACGCAAAGTTCAAATCCCTTGAACCACATAGGTAATTTTTTGTTGACTTAGGTCAAGAATCATGAATTCTTTGATTATTTTATACAAGAAACGTTAAAGTAAATCATATCTTAATTGAAATAAATACAGCGTTAATTACAAACTAAAAAGCTAAATAAATAAATGAACATAATAATCGGTTGAAACTCGGTAATTATATACGTAATAATCAAATGAAACACATATACTGGATGTTTTGTTAGAATTAAATTAATGAAATGTGTTTAAATAATTGAAATATGTACAACTAATGTGACTATGTCCTAATTCAACATCCAAGTTTGTACTTTATAATTACTTAACTAATTATTTAACAAAAGGCAAACAATATGAAGAGTATAGACACATTACAAAGGGAGTGTAAATGTTAACAATATGAAGATATTTATTAAAAAAATTTAAGGTGGTGTTGAAGCGGTTTTGTAAAAGTGAAAGTTATTTAAAGTAATGTGTCCGTATTCAATAACACAATTGTATACATTTTAAAAATGATATATGTTAAGTAAAAGCCTTGTTTTTATTTCAACGATTTTCTAAACCTGCATAATTGACATGCACTGGTACTTTTAAGAAAGAAAATTAAAATTTTTTTTATGAAAGGTAATTAGAGAGTATTCTTAATAACATCTGGGAACATTTATTAATGAAATCCTATGCGTCATACCGTATCCGTTCGTTCGGCTTGGGCACTGATTATAGATGTAAAGTTAACCAGCCATTTCTAGTTCAATACGGTAGACTAAATTAAAATGCAGGGGCGTGATGAAAACTGTAATTGCTAATATTTCGAAAACAATGCAATTTAGACACAGTTTATAACCGTTATGGGCATATTAAGATGTTTCTGCTGTTAAAGTAATGTTCCTTATATTGCGGATTATATATATAGCATATTAAAACTGCCTTCTATATTTGGTGGGTTTTTAGGTACTTTGTAGGTTATGAATAGGGCACAACTATAACTAAAAAATTTATTTAATTTCTCTATAAATGCAAATTTTATAACAATAATATAAATTTTAAATCATAAATTTCAATCAAAACAGTCAAAACCATCGTGGGCATCGCGGCTCTTCCACAGTGCATTTACCACTGACCCCCTTCCTTTACTCCTACCTATTTTAAATCTACTGATGCCTACTTTTCATATACTAACTACCACAACTTATAATTTAATATAATAAAAATACTTATGACATAAATGGGACGAGTATAACATTTCCCCTTTAAATTAACATTCCAAAACAACTTAAATTAGTCGCAAAGTAATAGAATGAGAATTTAAGGAAACTTCTCAATAAGCGCTTTATATATTTTTAAATTCTGTTCATTTTGAGTTCTCATGGAAGCTCTAGTTGAATCTTCCCGCAACGCTTATGTATTATTACCTACTTGACCTTCAATTGTACAAGTACCTCAATAATAGGGAACACTTCTTGATGGTCTTATCCTCGGCTGACGACTGAGGATGTGCCCTGGCCCATATCTTATCCCCTAAGCACAATTTGTTAATCGCTCATAGCTGATGCTGCCGATGCCAACGACGGCCATCCTTACTTAACAATTTTTTCCTGGCAAGAACGACATAGTAACCACTTAAATTGAGCGCCCCTACCGTATGGTCTAACAGACTATAAAAAGGATTAGGCCTAGATCGACCAAGCATTGCCTTATTTGGAGTGAACTCGGTGCACTCATGAATTACTGAGTTCATCCAAGTTTTGTCAGCTCATAGTTCCTTTTTTCTATAAATTCGCTCCCATCCTTAACGTATATATAATAATTGATTTAACTTACTAACATTTTCTTCAGATTTTCTTCCGCTACGACCTCTTCTTTTACAATCACGAAAAACCCTTGTTACTTCAAACAGTCCTGGTTAGAGCGCCAATGACACTGCCCTTTTACTTTCTCTTACCTATATGAAATATAGGTAAAAGAGAAAGTATTGTTTTCGACCAAAATTTTCGTTATCGAAATTTTAGTGGAAATACACGTTTTCGGGTCCCCTGAGTACGAAAATCATATTTTTGGAAATTGGTCTGTGTGTGTGTGTGTTTTGTGTGTGTGGGTGTGTGCGCGCGCGCACGCGCGCGCGTGTGTGTGTGCTTGTGGACGCGATAGCTCGAAAATCAAAAGTCCTAGAATAACAAAATTTTATATTTCAGTTTCCATCCATCGTCTCATGCGGCCGCTATAATTCCACTAAATTCGGAAAACTGGAAGTGCGACTATAGTGTTGTCTTTTTTTGATTTTTGAAATTTTTTCGAAATCGGCTCTGATTTTTTTAAAATTTACTTTCAGATAATCTAGACTATTTTTCATAAAATTTTCCGTAAATCGAGTAACCGGAAGTACTTTTGCTGTTAAGTTGATTAAAATAATTATGAAACTAAAACCCTAGCTAAATGAAATTTTGTATTCTTCGCTATCACCTTGGTGTGCTAAATTAAGGATTTGGTTAAAATTGAATAACAGCAAGTAGCACCTTATTCCTGTCATTTTTAGACATATTCAGAATTTTTCGTTTTTCGACATTTTCTCGTAATCGTGTATAATGATTTTTTAAAAATTTATTGTATTTCTTAAGCATTCATGACCATTTCATATAATCTAGACGGTTACCCTGAAAATTTTCCGTAAATCGAGTAACCTAACTAAATGAGAATTTATATTTGGGGTCACAACTGCACTTTTCTGCAAAATCAAAAATCTGGCTAAAATTGAATAACCGGAAGTACCACTTTATTTCTGTCATTCTTAGATAATTTCGGTTTTCTTCAAATCGACTTTAACAATTTTTTTTCAACTTAGTATATTACTTAACTACCTAATTTAGTTATTAACCAAGGAGTTTTCTAATAAATTTTTGAAAATCGAGTAGCTGGAAGTACTTGGAGTATTAGTTATGAACAACGTTTCTCAAAAAGTAATCATTATATGAAAATCAAAAACTAAATTTATGTTTTATATCTTCTATACATGAAACGGCAAGAATTTAGTTAAAATTAAATGATCGGAAGTGCCACTTTATTCTTGCGACTTTTAGGTTTTTACGCTTTTCTGGAAAACGTTTTTAACAATGTTTTTGTAGCTTGCTAGGGTTCTTTTGTCCTTCATATCCATTTACGCGAACTCTGAGATTTTCCGGAAAACATGTACTGAAGCGAGCTATTAGAGAAAATCTCTGGAGTTAAGCAGGGTTTTACGTGTCGAGTAACTTGGATGGGTGACCGTTACAATTATCGTTCCCAAAATAAACGTAAATAATATTTTAATTATTTGTGAACATTTGCATATTTGTATACCTATGTA
>JAHWXV010573737.1:0-14392 GCA_024586415.1 Phrixothrix hirtus | reverse complement strand
TTTTAAATGTGCTACGGTTATTATGTATTCAATGCCCCTTTACGTAAACTTAGCAGTTTTTCTGAAAAAATGCGTTAAAGCAATTTATCAGAGAAAATTTCCTCCGTTAAGCAGCATTTCGCCTGTCCAGTAACTTGGATGGGTGACCGTTACAATTATTGTTTCCAAAATAAACGTAGACAATAGTTTAATGATTTGTGGACACTATTGGCATATGTGGCATATGTGCCTAAGAGAAAGTCGTGTGTTGTTTCGCACCAGATTTTTTTAAAAATTACTTGTTAATGTTCTAGACAAGCGTATGAATTGTCAAATGTTTCTATAATTGTTGCCATATGCATACTTGCAATATCCCCAAGTAATAGTTGTTCGACACTTGAGATTAATTAAATTAAGGACAATTATATTAAATGATATTATTTTATCACCAAAACAGAAAATTAGTTAAAGCAATAACCAAACAAATTAGAAGGGTATTGAAAACTTTTATCACGGCGACGATTTCTAATTTTCTTTTTTTCAAGGGTCAAACAGCTCGGGTTACATACAGTTCCCATAAAGTATCTTTAATTTTGGTAGAATCTCTTTTTCCCAAAGTATGATGTCTCTTTTTATGTATAACAAAATAAATATAAGAAATAAGTATTTTGATTGTAATAATGCCATCACCTTTTTAACAATCGATATTTTAGTTATTCCTCTAGCATAATAACAAATTTCCTTTTTGTAATTGCCCGTTATCTTTGCACTTGGTAATAATAAAATCATGCGGCCCCTTCAAAAAGAGTTTGTTATTTTCCAATGATGCAAATTTAAGTATTTTTCATTTTATAGATTCTTCTAGAGTGAAGTTGACACAATTTACAAGGCGCTTAATTTCTACCAATGCGGTTTCATTGCAGCCAAAAAATAGTTCGCCTCAACAATGAAGAGACCAGACCGTTCCACAACAACGTGACATTACATTTGAAATTTCATCAATGCTACATACTGTTGTTAAACTCCCCACCTTGTGCTCTTATTTGTTTTGAAAGAGCAAACGAATAAAGGATACTAAGGAAGCACCTCTATGTATCATACTTACGGTACGTGCCTGTATCCAGTTTTGAAGCTCTACCTATGGTAGACGTCATTACAGTTATTGCACAGTTAAAGTATCAAGTCATGGAAGTTTTTATTAAGTTTGTGTGTAATTTGCTTACTTATTGTGTATACATAATAATGTAATGGGTGATTCGTTAAGGATTTCCACATAGTAGGCGTGACTATTTTTGAAACTTCAATGACATGCATTTCGTGACATCACATTCAAGCAAACTAATAAGTAGAGTATTTCGCCAGATTCGGCATCTGATGCATCACAAACGTTTCATATTTAACCAGTGAAACAATAATGTACCACCAATATTGTTTCCAGATTATATAATGAATTTATGATGATCTCATCCACACCATAAACTTTCAAAAATTGTGTATCTGATGGACAGGGGAGATGTGCTAATTATTTGAGATTTAAAACATAACCCCTCAATTATTCTTGATTATTAATATTAATTCTTCAAGAGTACTACTTTCATCTTGACTTGTCTAAAATATGACCATGGCTACATTGTTTATGCTTTTATTTTATGCTCTTAAATCTGTCGCCTCAGTTCAGTTCTTAAATAAACGATAAACCAAATCCAACATCCGTCATAAATGACGTCAGCAGTTTTACTGGTGGCATCTATGATGAATTAAGGAACTCGTTTATAGACACATTTGAATAAATAGTGGGAGGAAGTATCATTGAATAACAAGACAGTCGACAATGATGGATTTTGCATATGGTGGATGAATATATTCGGTTTCTAGTGGCGTGTTCGTGAACTTTTTATATGAATACAACACGTTTATATTAAAGTATAGAGCTTGTACATATTATCTACTAAAGCTAACAAAACAAAAATTGCCAGTATAGCATATTCTTGTGTACTGCTTTGTGTAAAACATACCATTAAATTTATAGAATATTATTGTACAACTTTATCACTTTAATGGCCATATGCACCGCTAAACGTCGGAGCCAAGCGTGGTTAACCTCGCTTAGAAAACAAAGCTTTGTTTATGAACTGTTTCTATGCACCGTTATAAGTTCAATCGAATCTTAGCTAAGCTATAAATATATTTGACAACACCGGAATATAAATAAAATCAATGTCGGCATGTATGCAATTTAAGACGGTTCCAAACTCAAATTATAATTTCGCATTCTGAGTATGACTTTGAATTAAATGTTTTGTTATTATGAGACAAAAAGTTCGAGTACCGAATTTTAGCAATGCCAAAAAAGCATATCTACTAGATATATTAGCAAATAAGTATGCATTAGTAATAGTAGATAAAAAAAAAACAGATTGAGTATCTCAGCACAAAAAATCGAAGCGTGCCAACAAATAGTATATACAGAAATTTTTGACACAATTTGGCAAAATATTCAACCAGTTTTCTCACAAATCGTTTTCAAATTCCAAACATTCTATCACTTCTAATACTGATATAACTGCGTGTGTGGTTAAGCTAAACCTAAATCGTCCATATCTTCTGTATAATTGGGTCGGAAATAAATTCGACAGGGAAACTCGAAATCGATGGTTTCTAATATATCATTATCATCTTTTACAAACATTTCATCCTCCAATTCCATATTTACGCAATAAAACACAGCAGATGTTGTCAGGTTACGTTGCGGGTAAGCTGAGCTTAAAAATGTAAACCGTCAATAATGCGGGCATAAATTTAAGCGTGCTTAGATATCTTTACCATTCCGGTGCATATAAAATTCGTAAGTGAACCAAATTTAAACTCTAAGCGTAGCTTATTTGCGTGAGGTACATATAGCCATAAGCACCTATTATTATAAAATTCATCTATTCCATTTATTACAAACATTTTACTGCCTTTTTTAGTTTTGGGCAAACAGTTAAAATAAAAATGATAAATAAAATGTCAAATAGAAATGTATTTCATATTTATTCCATGTATTTTCTATTGAAATAAAATGAGTTGATAGGCATCAATAACTTTTATCTAATATAACTTAATTATTGTTCAGGGTTGCACTATTTACAGATTAGAAACCAAAAATAGTTTTAAGTATTCTCTATAGTATTACTATAGATTAAGATTCCTTCTTAATGAGGGTTAAAATAATCCCTACCAGGTAAAAGTAGGTATGTAGACATACATTACCTACGAAACTAATGTAGTCATACAGTAATTTTTGAACGGAAAAGACATTATAATAACACGTAGATCCAATATTATTGGATTTAATCAATAAATCATATACCAACATTAATCGTGGATTATTATAGCTTCGAAAATAAACGTGTTGGAAGTTGTGCAATTTCCAACGTAAGGTGTAGAAGTTACCGACGCCTTACAGAAAAGAAAGTTTATATTTATTAATATTACTAATCAGTTTACAAATTTTAAATTTTCAAAGCTAAGTGAAATACAAAATGCCAATTGATTATAATAAAATATTATCTACGCCTATGTTTATTGTTGATATTGAAATTATAACCTATCATTAAAAATATCAGTCTTCTTTTAAGACCGACTGATGTTTGCAGGTTGCGTCTTATTTCCCATCGTTAACGTTCAGATGCGCTTTGGGTTGCCTAACTCCGTCTTTTGCTATTTGCATTCGCGAGGATTGTTATCTGATCCCGTCGCGTGCCGAAAAGTATTGTGTGTTAGATGTTGGTGAAAGACGCAAGTTATTGTTTCTGTCCCGTCTAGTTACGATAACCTTTGTGGTTTACTCTGCTTCTTGAGATAAAACACCTACATTTTTAGGATGAGTAGGCATCCCTTAGCTATGTGTAACGTTGGTTGATCGATTTTTCTTTATTTATTTTTTTAGTGTTTTAAGTATGGGATTTAAAATGTCCGTTAAATTTGGGAATTCGCCGGCATACTTATAACGCTGCCGATTGCTTCTTGATGAGCCCGAGGTTCCGCTTCAGAGGGTTTCTTTTCGCCGTGGTCGACTTGCTGTTTCTCCAGACTAGAGCCGCCCTTGTTCTGCTTCTCTACGACCCTGGTACGACGACCTACGGTTTTGCAAAAAACACCCCTTCCGCAGCCTCGAGGCGATTATTTCGATTTCTTAAGGATAAAATCCGCTTTTCTCTGAAAACTTCTACCATCCTGATCAGTTTGTCTTACCTTTTGTACTGGCATCCTCAGAAGATGGCGTAAGCTCGTTACGTTTTGGGACGTGCGAATTGCTCCTTTGCGTTCCAATATATATTTTCTACAGTTTATTATTTTATGATACAGTAAAATTAGTTCTAATTAATCATTATAATTATTTAACTTTGTTTATAAATATTCTGTTAATAATTTTGAAACAGAAATTAATAATTGTTTTATAATAGTAAAATCCGTTCTTAAATGCAACCATTCGTTGTTTGGGCTCGACGGTGAATTCATAGACCGAGCGCGGCATCAAGCCTCCTGGAGAGTCGCAGGCATAATTGCACGGCACCCTTAACTTTAACTTACTTCGATACTTTTACTTACTGCATTGAATATATCATTATATGTTATGATTTATGTAAAGGCGTTCTTGGATAGACTAAATTTAATTAATTTCATACGAATTTTAAATGTCTATTTATGTTTTCTTTACAATCAAAAACTTAATTAATTTAATTTCTAATTCCCTTCTTTAGATCGTTTGATCTCATATAGATGTTTTACAAATAATTTAAATTAGGGCAATCAAGTTCACGAACACCTAATATTTATCCTCTTTCAAATATTGTCATTTTCAATTCTATATTTTAGGTTTTTCTTCGGCATCAGAACATGTGCGCGATAATAAGGCTCGATACTATAACTTTATAGCACACATGTGTTAATGTGGTCAGAGGTTCTCAACATCTTTCCATTAATTATATACTTTACTAGTCATTCTGCTTACTCAGGGAGTTCTCAAAATTTCGTTGAATTTTTACTATTATGCCTAACTAATTAAAGGATTTTTATGAACTGTACGTTTGATAGATGCTAACTATTGTTTTCTGGAACGAAAATAAACTGCTCTTATCCTTACTTTGATTTTTCTTATCATTTATGTACTGTTGTACCTTAATTAATTTGTCTTTCAGATTATTTATAAATATTTTTACCAATCCTTTTCTGCATAATCCTAAGTGTGTGAAGCAGAATATCTATGAGTAACTTTAAGTCCAACTTTGATCGCCGAATTAATCTACGACGTTTACACTCTTGTATTTCCAGATTGACACTAGCGTTTTTCAATTACAAGTGTGTGGCACCCAATTTCTTTCCTTTCTCCAGGTATTTCAGGTTGTTTCCTGCGCGAGCTCGTACCAGTTTCGGGACTATCCGGTGCTCGTCAGCACCAAGTCCAGGATCTCCTCTAGCGACACTGGGAGCGAAACTTGCACCTGGCAACCACGGTATTTTGTTCGATGGTTATTTCGACCATCTTCTTTTTATAAGTAGCTACACCCCACTCCCTAGCCTCCGCGGCACTAGAGCCGGTCGGACATTTTTCTTTTATTCTCGCTGCGAAGCGTAAACATTCTAGTAAAGGCTATATGTACTTATTTATCCAACTTTAACCTGGCAGAATTTTTTTACTGCTCACCCTAAAAATGTAGGTGTTTTATTTCAAGAATCAGAGTAAACCACAAGTGTTGTCGTACTAGACGGGGCAGAAACAATAACATGCGTCTCTCACCAACAACTAACACACAATGCTTTTCTTCACGCGATAGAATCAGATAACAATCCTCGCGAATGGAAATAACAAAGGACAGAGTTAGGCAACCCAAATGGCATCTGAACATTAACTACGCGAAAGTAGGCCCAACCTGCAAAAATTAGTAGGTCTTAAAAGAAGACTGATATTTTATATGATAGGTTATAATTTAAATAACAACAATAAACATAGGCGTAGATAATATTTTATTATAATCAATTGGCATTTTATATTTCACTCAGTTTTGGAAATTTAAAATTTGTAAATTGATTAGTAATGTTAATAAATATAAACCTTCTTTTCTGTAAGGCGTCGGTAACTTCTACACCTTTCAGTAGACCGAAGCGGGGTCCTTCGGTACCTTCGAGGTTGAATACTGTAGGGTTACATCAAGCTTGAAGATTGTGAGCGCCACTGTTGTGTAGTCAATACTGTAGAACAGGAACTGTTTGCTCAAACGCCCTGTATATCAAGATTTTCGAGACCACGTTGCACAACGGTAGATGTAGCAGTATACATCAGATTTAAGTCGAGGTAATTGAATTTCTACGAAATTCGGCTAACAATTTAAAAAATGCCAAAATTACCAGCATTCTGATCATCGTGATATTGCTTTAAAATAGCAGAAGGTAAAAATTTTGGTGTATAACTTCCCGCCATCGCTCGTGATCGTCCTTAAGGCGATGATAGGAACACGGAAGATTCTTAAATAAACGGTTATTGGCCACATGCCATTTAGGTTATCTGAGTGGATACAGAGGCGCTACCAACGGTCAGTGGGAGTTCGTGATGGGACGCTAGATGGTGATGGAGGGGAATCAGCTGAAGATGGCAATTGAGACAAAAATAGGTATGGAACAAGAAAGAACGTCGGGGACAACATGGTCTTTACATTTTCTATGTATGATATCATAATCAAATTGTTGTAATATTACACTCTAACATGCAAGTCTACGGGTAGGTTGTTTTAAATTATGGAGACGAACGGGAGAATTATGCCTAGTAATAACAGTATAGTGAATTGCCACTATATATGATATTAATTTTTCGATAGCCCATAACACAACAAGGCATTCCCTTTCGGTAACTGAATAATATCCTTCATTCTTACTAAGGGAACAGCTAAGATGACATATAATGTGTTGTTATTGTCAAACTTTTGAGTCAAAACAGCACCAATGCCAAAATTTGATGTCAGCCTGGATGATAAAAGGTACAGAAAAATTTGGACAAGTCAAGATAGGTCCACTAACAAGATGGGTTTTAATTTAATTCCGTGCGGTTTCGTATAAGTCAGATGAAGAAAATTTAGAGTTTTTACGAGTTAAAGCGGTAAGCGGTGATACAATAATTGAAAAATTTTGAATAAAACTCCTATGCCATGAAACCATACCAACAATGCGACAAACTTCATGTACAGATTTAGGAGTTGGTATTTTTAGAATAGGGGAAGCTTTATCGGGGCAACCAGAAGACTCTTAAAATTAACTACTTGGCCTAAATATTTAAGTTCTGGTTTACAAAAATGACGCTTGTCTTTGCCTAACGTTATACCTTCTTTGGCCAAACAGGAAAGTACGTTTTTCAAAACGTCCACATGTTGGTTGTAATGGGAAGTCAAAATGATTACATCGCCAAGGTAGACGAAAACGAAAGATTCCAAGTCTGGTCCAAGGATGGTATCGACCAGTCTCTGTCATGATGCAGGAGCATTGGAAAGTCCAAAAGGCATTCATTTCAAGTGAAAGAGGCATCTATTTGGAACAGTATAAGCGGTATATTGTTTGGATGTTTCTTCAATTGAAATCTGTCAGTATACAGAATTTATGTCCAAAGATGTTATATTGCGGGCATTACGCAGCCGGTCAAGGGTATACGACAGCGAAGGAATGTGATACGCGTCCTTGCAGGAAATTTTATTCAATTTGCAGAAATCTAGAGAAAGTCTAGTCTTCCTTTTTAACTAGAAGGATGGGATTGGCCCAAGAGCTGTTAAATTCCTCAATCATGTCAAGCGAAAAAATGGCATCTAGTTTAATACCAACCTGCTTGTGGATGGCAAGTAGAACAGGATAATGTCAATTTGTAACAGATTTAGATCTAATTAGAACAATTTAGAGTTACAGCTAGCGACGACTAAAAATGTCGAAACCGGAACAACGATTTAAATATTCACGGTACAAAATGTATACAATATCAATCAGTGTTTACGCAAGGTGATGTTTTAATAACTTAAACCTACACTAATCAAGGTCACTCGTTTGAGCGCAAACAATTTTTATTTGTCACAAGCTGAATTGAAAATAAAGCATGCGATGAATTCACGAGTATTCAACCACAGTCGGAAAAGCTTAAGTGAAGTTATACGAAGCTGATGGGTTCTTTCGAGGCTAAACACTTCAGGGTTACGTCAAAATCAGGAATTGTGGACGCCACTATTTTCTAGTCTGGTATTACAGAACAGAGATTGTTTGCGGAAACACCCTGTATGTTAAGCTGTACGACACCAACCTTCAGTGTGGAGATAGGCACTCCTACGGTAATGCAGATTGGAAATGTAGTTGAAGCTGAAAGAAAATATGCTAAATAGCAATTGCTAACTATTTTCGTTCCTGTACCCGGCCAAAATAGTGAAATGACAAGCTTGATACTCGACCATGAGCGAGCACCTAATTTCAGGCAACACGTTGTACGTCAGTGGCGCACACAATAAGACAAAAGAAAATAAGTATATGTAATTATAGCTTTATTTTAAGTTAAGTTAGGCGTTTCATTCACATTTGTGCGTGTTGTATTCGTATTTATAAAAATATACCTCGCTGTACAAAATTACATACTTTAATCTGTAAATGTACGTGAAGGTTGCTCCATACCTTGTGAATTTCTTATTTTTTTAATTCTGTTTTATTATGCTCAATGGTAGTAAACATTGTAATTTTGTAACATGAAATGTTCTTAAGAAAAAAAATAAATAAGTGTTTAACCAGCATTTTAAAGTTAATCAGTGAATTTCGAATTTATATATCATAGCGTTAAAACTTGTACGTCGAATGGTTTTTCGCGCAGTGGTTAAGTAAAGCGGCTTCAAAACTAAAAACTCGTGTTCTACTCCCGTGGTGTTCAATTTTAAATTGTTTTTGTTTTATTGTTTATTTGTTGCCCCATACAAAGAAGAACATGTAGAATATAACAAAAAGTTGTATTTTTAAGATGTGTAATAACAACATGAAACTAACATTCGCAATTTCATTACTGATCTAGGTCGTAGAACTTTTTCGCTGCCACTTTAAGTAGTGTAAAATCTAGTGAAAGCTATAGATATTTTAAAAATTATTGTTCCAAGGGATTAAAAGATACTTAACTTGTAATTCATGGAGGTAACAACTTTAAAAAGGTTCAAATTCTTAATTACTTACTGCTATAACGACTAAAATATATTTTATAAAAATAAAGCATTGGATTTGATTTTATTTTTATTAAAAATTTGTATATATACCCTTCGTTCAAATTTAAGCTCGACATAGAATATCGATAATTGAACAAAACCATATTACAAAATCCGTGGATACAACTTTAAATGCGCTTAAGTAGTTATAATGGTGCATCTATCCCCGTCTAACACATTTATTTACAGCCTGATGTGTGCGTTACACCGTTCCACCCTTACGTTAATGTTTACAAAAGTAAGATAAGGAAAGCATTTACCGATACTATTTCTCTGTGAGTAAGAGGGATATCTTGATTGTACAGTGGTAATTGAAAAACCATGACCTGCGTAGCATCATAAGTTAACTTTGGCTATAAATAATTCTTTTAATAGTTGTCAATTAGGGATGTCTACTTTTGAATATTTTATAAAATGCAGTTTGTGAAAAATATAAAATATTATATTTTCTAATGTATTTATTTGTTGTTTCATATTCGAAGTCATAATAATTAATGTAATATTCTTAAACAGCTTCAAGTGTCTATTCAATAGTATTTAATTTTATGGTAATATTATTGTCTATACCAAGAAAAATCCTTTAAGTTTATATGAATCATTGCAATCTATAATTTTTTTTATCGGAAATTAAAATTATAAAGTGTAATACATTGACACGTATACAACTAAATAGTAAAAGGCCAAAATAGTAAAAGGACAAGCTTGAGACTCGACCATGAGCCAGCATCTAATTTCAGGCAACACGTTGTAGGTCAGTGGCGCACACAATAAGACGAAAGAAAATAAGTATATGTAACTATAGCTTTATTTTAATTTAAGTTAGGCGTTTCATTCACATTTATGCGTGTTGTATCCGTATTTATAAAGATAGATCTCGTTGTACGAAATTACATACTTTAATGTGGAAATATGTGTGAAGGTCGCTTCGTACTTTGTGAATTTCTAATTGTTTTAATTCTGTTTTATTATACTCGATGGTAGAAAAATTGTAATTCTGTAACATGAAACGTTCTTACGAAAATAAAATAAATAAGTGACTTAAACAGCACTTTAAAGTTAATCGTTATTTTTCGAATCTATATATTATAGCGTTAAAACTTAACGTCGAATCATTTGTGGCGCAATGGTAGACTAAAGGGGCTTCCAAACTAAAAACTCGTCTTCTACTCCCGTAGAGTTCAATTTTTATTTTAAATTGTTTTTTGTTTTATTGTTTATTTATTGCACCATACAAAGGACAGATGAAATATAACAAAAAATTGTAATTTTAAAGTAGTTTCTTTGTCAGACGAATGCATAATTTTTTCAGGGATCACAAACAACTGCTTACTAGAGTTAGGAAGTTACTTCTTATAAATTAATATTTCGCATGTATCTATCGTTAACATAGTGAAGGTTATTGTATTATAATTTACGCCACAGTATCACACAAGTTCTAGCACTTTTAGGTTGTATAATATTATACTTAATCAATTTCAGTGCACCTTAAAGGTTAATAAAATGACCAGGGTTAGTTTTGATACAGTTTTCCATTTCTTGTAAATTGCGTTAAATCTGATTACAACAGGGTGTGATGTAGGTATAAAGACAATTTCCAGAAATTCTAAAAACTCATAAAATTTTAAATCAGTACTTTTGTAGTAGGGAGAATTATAGTAAAATAGCATAAGGGAGACCTTAACAATGATAAGGGTGGGCTTAACAATGAATAAAAGTTTACAGATATTTATTGAAGGTAATCATTTCTCGGTAGAATTTTGTTAACTAATTAGCATAATCGAAAATGTTAGAGAACCTTCATAATTATTATTACAGTCTGCATTAATGGTTGATGTTATGCCTCGACTTCTTGGACACGGCTAGTCAACACTAGAAACAAGAGGCAAAATAATTGCTCTGCGTGAACAAGGCTTGACCATTCGCGCGAAAACTGAATCCGTAGGTCTATCGGTAAGTTCATATATTCCTATCAGTCATATTTCAATAATAATAAAAGCATTCATTAATTGTGGCCGAAGTAGCATTTCTTCAGGTTGTTCTTTGTTTTCGGCATAAATAAATTCCAGAAGCAGAAAGTTTGTCGTGGTTTCTTTAAATTATTAATTTCTCACATTGCTTAAAAACAAAATATTTGCTTAATTATTATTAGTAGAATTTATTCCTCATTTTCCATGGCAATTAAGTTAATAAACTCAGAAAGCTTTGTTTGATCACTCGTATATAATAAACTACCAACTAAACCATATTTCACCTTTTTCGCTTACAATTGATATCAAACCTTAATTTTATATTTTGCTTATGTTACCGATTCAATATTTATATTTTTGTGGACACAATTAGTTTGATTTATAGCAAATTATTGAACACTAAAGTAATTTATTTTTTAATTAGTGATTTTAACCTTTAATTTAAGGTGGATTCTAGCATTGGTTTTTCAATAAACCAATTTGTTAGGACAAAATTGCTTGATCGCCATACAAGATGGATTCGAGTTCAATTAAACAGTATTTATAATAAACAACTATTTATGTTCAACCTTCTGGGAATTTCAACTATATTTGAATTAACTTTTATCTACATATCACTTGTTTTTGTTTAAACCAATTTATGTGAGTAATAGAACAACAACAACAAAGTGTATATAAATATTTATGTAAAATTAAAAGATACAAAGAAATTATGGGGTTTCTATTTGAAAAAAGTGACTTAATTCTTTCAATGTCAAGTTGGAAGTAAAATTTGGAGACCCTGTGTAATATTGTATAAATTTTAAATGAACTTTGACAAGTTGTCTATTACCTTTATAACTCTTCTAAATATTTTCTTTCTATTTGCTGTTTTACAGCCGGTTTCAAATAGCAGCGTAATGTTCATTTAATTAAAAGGTAATTATTTCAAAACAGTTTAAAGATAGGTATGAGTGTCTTTAGAATTGTGTATAGAATTCAAAAATGTAACAAAATACAGGATGTTCTACTTGAAATAAAAGAGCTCAAGTCTACTTCCGGTATAACCGGAAGCGACAGAATCTAAACTACTTTAGTTGAAGTTATTATAGATACATGAAGCTTTATTCCTACAAACTTTCGATTTTCTAACTTATTTGGATGTTAATATACTTCTAATGGAAGCTTATTGCGCCGGACCCTTTATGATTTGATCTGTTTAAAATAATAGACTACACAATTTAATTTCAACAGTTTACAAACTTAATTTTTAGTTTCTTCTGTCACATGAATTATTTTAAACAAAAACAAATATTATACTGATAAAAATACATTGAAATCTAGTTAAAAAACCCAGGAGGTAAAACACAGTGGGTATCACTTAAAATCGTATACCCCGTGTTATAAACTATTAGCTGTAAAGAATACGTTTAACAAAAAAAAATATAAATGAACAAAATATTATAATAAAGTATGTTGGATGTTTAATTTCACCTATTACTTAGACGCAAAATTTTATATCGCATTAATAAATTATACAAAAACGATAAACTTGTATGAAAATTATTTAAAATTACAAAATATTCTTTAAAAATCGTTGATTTAGTAACTTTGTAGGAAAAGCACGTTGGAATTCGACAGCCTATAGCAGTTTCGTCATAGATTTTACAAAATTAGGACAAAAATCTGGAGATATTGTAACGAAACTAGTTAATTGTTTTACAATGTTTATTTATATTCACTAATACTACACTTATTTATTCAATATTTATTTCATACTGCACTTTCAGTAAACGTTTTTTTCTATTTATATTTACATTTATGTATATAGTAACCTACGGCATAGATTCTAACAAAAACTAACCTAAGAGAATTTAATATACTGTTTATATAGGATAGATAAGTTCTAGCACAATAGAAATATAAATTCCAGAATATTACTCATAATAATGATGTAATAATTTGTAATGCTATGACTCATTGCTGACCCAACTAATTGACAGGTATAATGTATTTCGTTAAAGCAGAGACAACTGCAATATTCATCCGGGCAATTGTTTTGAAGAAATCAAGTTAGGTTCTTTGGGGCCATCGAGATGGACTACGTAAAATATCACGTGATTATCATCGTTCCCTGAAAGGGGAAATGCTCTTGCGAGGGGAGTTCAATTGAAAGCACGCTTATGTAAAGACGTGTCAGGAAAATTAGTGTTGTTCGAGGGTGCTTTCGTATTCTTTATTTTAGGAAATAATAGGCTATCGTTGAAGAATTAAGTATTTGTTGAGGCTAGTGGCCTATCGCAGAAGTAACCGAATTTCGGATTTGTTCTCTTCAAACGAAGCGCCGCCATTTTATGTAAGCGTCATTCCACCTGAAAAAGGGTTCCCGATTTCTATAAACACAAGTTTATTTATGTTTTCTTTGTTCGTTTTATTACGATCTCGGCAAGAGGGAAATTCCTGGGAAAATTATTTATCATCACCAGCAGGGTGCATTGGCGTTAATTAGTTCAGAGTATTCGACTTAGCGTCAATTTAAATTATTAAAGTTACTATATATCACAGGAATAAATAAATTATGGACACAGAAAGGGAAACGTCAAGTTAAAGAGCTATTTTTGTCAACAATTGTATGTTTTGAGTAATTTTAATTCAACCACTGTAAAATATTATTTTGTAGATAAACTGGGTACCCACTTGTAATATATTTTTAAAAGAAATTATGATGTCGTTAGCGAAAACCCTAGAGTTCATTTCCGCAACCTGTTTACTTTAATTCAATTCAAGCTGTGTACACGTGCGGCTGCTCGAATATTTCTATAGGATTTTAACCTTGTAGCCTCGCTAACCAATGTATTATGTTTTAGTACTTAAGTCTTATTTAGTTCACGTTAAAGATTGAATTTATGCCTAATTATGTAAACTGTACCAAAAGTAAACCAATATATGAATATTTGTGTGCTTCAAAGTGTTGTTTACTTATTTAGTCACATTACAACGTAAAGTGCTATTTTAAACCTACAGTGCTCGTAGAAAAGTAATCTTATATTTTGCCAATTTAATTTAATGACACAGGTCCTTAACGTATTTATTTCTGCATTAATATTGTTTGTTGAAATAATTTAAAATCTAGTTCATTAAATGTTATACCGGGTGGTCAGTATTGAGATCAGCCCTCAGTTAGTTTATT
The DNA here is from genome assembly GCA_024586415.1 of Phrixothrix hirtus. Taxonomy (NCBI): domain Eukaryota; kingdom Metazoa; phylum Arthropoda; class Insecta; order Coleoptera; family Phengodidae; genus Phrixothrix; species Phrixothrix hirtus. The sequence continues at coordinate 29 of JAHWXV010573737.1, read as the reverse complement.
CAATGCACCGCACGCTTTCAATTTTTCAA
>JAHWXV010573705.1:0-18300 GCA_024586415.1 Phrixothrix hirtus | reverse complement strand
GGTATTTTGGTGGTTTGTGAATGTTTATCACAACGATCTTGAATAGTTTCGGCTTATAACGGTATTTAATTGCATTATGTTGCGTTATCTTGTTTAATTACTTTACAGCATTTTTAATCTAGCCTTTACTTAATTAATATTTCTATTAGTAATTTGTAATTTAAGCTAACGCGCTTTCTTACAGTTTATCAAGTTCTTAATTCAATGTTTCTTAATTACACTCCCGTATTTAAGAATATAGTGAAAATTCGTAGAATTAATATGAATTCTTTTTAAATCGCGTTTCGCGTTATTTTATCGGATCGTGTAAACGTTACAAAACTGCTGTCCACACAGAGAGGAGAATACTCAGAATTATCGGTGCCTTTGGCACTACGTCTTTGGACCCTTTGCTGGTAATTCTGGGTTAGTTCCAGCGCATCTTCAAATCAAGAAGGCGGCAATCAGGTACTGACTTAAAAAAGGCGACCTGGACAAATTTAACGCCATACTAGGCCAAAGGACTACGACAAAATCTGATATTACAAACCGAATTTTAACATTATGGCAACAAGAATGGGACAGGGCTACAACTGATAGAAGAAGACACCTACTGTTGCGTAATGTCAGATTTTGTGAAAGAAATAGCTGATTGTGCCCTTCCAGTACGACCATCTATTATCTAATAGGACACGGATCATACCCAATTTACTTTCACAAAATAAACCGTAAACCAACACCTATCTGTGACTGCGGCGCAATCGGAACAACCTAACACGTGGTCTTCAATTGTGCCATGATAGACGATCACCTTCAACCATTAAGGACGCAACTACACAACAAGACACCGTTACAATACCCAGCAAACAAACAAAAGTTCGACATTTTCAACAGACTGACACATAAAACTTCAATCTTAGCTAAGACCACCTATCCATGATGACGAATGATTCGACGTTCAGGCACTACATCCCGCATGTAAGGTATACATGCGGGATTCGGATAAAAAGTGTCTCCGCAACTAACAAACCACACATCACACATCAGACAACACAGCATACACCTACACGACTGCGGTGACTGACATCGATTCTTTCTGCACTACCACACACACACAACTAAGAAACATACAAATACAATCAAACTCAGACACACACGTACATACACGCACACAAACTCATAAACACAAGCATAAAATTCAACTACTCGCACATACTTTCAAACACACATCGTCATCAACCCACAACAACAAACCCATAAGTCATATACCAGACCATAGATAATACAAATTATATAACAACAAATATACATTTCACCTACACAAACTGACGTGACTGTCGCCCATTCTTTCAACACAGATAGACACACGACCTTAAATACAACACGAAATACATATTACATAATAAACAATTCAAAATACACCCATATGGACATACGTGGCTGACGTCCATTCCTTCAAAACGACCAACCAAGAACATCATTGCAAACAAACACTAACCTAAACAAATAAACGAGCACCCAACTTAAAGCATTCAACACACATTTTCATCACAACACAACAATAATACTCCAACAAAAAAGGCTGAACCTTACCTTACAACACCATCAACTCAACATCCTTGACCGTAGCCACCACTTCCATTCTAAGAGACCAACGATTCTTAGTGAAGTACTAAAGCGGACTTTTCCTACCCAAACTCTTTAAACCGTTTTTTCTTTCTAGAAACTAGTGTAAAGTGCTAGTGATGAGTGCCGTAGTCACGGACATGCCAGTAACATAGTTACTGAGAGTCACTACTGGAGAACTCGCTTAGTTTTTAGTGTAGTGTAAGTTTAACTAATTTTATATTTTAGACTTTTTGTACACGAGTTCCAGCATAACACCGATATCTGTAGACAAATACCGTTATAAAAAGACCATCATTTCACAACATTCAAAACCAGCAGTATACAACTTCAAAAGTAATCATCAACAGAAAGAAAAAAAATCGCCACCAAGAACCAGTAGCACACAACTTCAAAAACAATCATCATCAAAAAGAAAATTAAAACAACACAAGCTAGGACCATCGAATCACACACTTAGAAGAATAGGATTTTTTTAATATCTTTAGAAATTCAGTTGCGTTAGTAGCTGCCAAACTCATCGGCTTATCCGGGAGGGCGGTAGCGCCACGTATAAAAAGATTCTTATTAATTTAGTTTTAAATTTACGGCTCAATTTAAATGGCAAGGCATTGAGCCATGCTGTTAATAAAGACAATTTAATTTGTTTTGATTTAATTTCAATTTGGTATCATCTACCGTCCTCAAGGTACTGAAAAAAGAAAAGCACCATGCGTATAAGGTGTGCCTTCTCTAGGAACTATCTGATGACGACTTTAATAGCAGAAATCAGTTTTGTAAAAAAATGCAGGCATTATGTTACAATAATGATAATTTTGTAAAGAATGTCAGTTTTTCTGATGAAGCTACTTTTCTTTTAAACAGTAATGTAAATAAATAGAATTCTCGTTATTGTGCTGTAAAAAATCCTCATTGGATGATAGAGAGTCACACTCAAAGATCTGAAAAACGGAATTTGTGGTGTGATATCGTTGATATCTTTTCGACGAAAATTTAACCCGTGCAATATATTTAGATTTTCTTCGAGACAACCTCATCCCCGAAATAATGGTTTTGTACCCAAATCCAGCCGAAGCTAAAATTCTCATGAATAACTTCTTCTTTCGGTACGATAGGGACCTCCATATTACGCAACCCTGGCCGAGCCTACCTAGATGAGGTTTCCCCAAATCGTTGGATAGGAAGAAAGGGGACGATAAAATGGACAGCCAGATCTCCAGATTTGACACCCCTAGACTACTTTTTATGAGGACACTTAACAAATTAAGTTATACCGTAAGCGGCCAGTGTATTTGGAAGATTTAAAAGACAGAATTCGTACAAAAATTGGATGTACCTCTCCAGAAGTTATCAACAATGTGCAAAGAGGGTTTGTTAATCGCCTTGGTTACAGTCAAGTCGTTAACGGTGCACAGTTTGAGTACTTACGTAGTTACATTTTATAATTTAGCTTTGCCAATCAATTTTATGACTTTTAAATTTCAAGGTCATTTTTCTCCAAAATTTTCTTATGCCGACTATATCAATTTAAATTTTGTTGTACGTAAACAAATACGCTATTTAAGATTCCGTAATAAAAACATTGGGAATGGTATTTAGAAAATATTGCTGACGACATAATTTTTTAAAAAATGAGCGAAAATCTTAAAAGGATATACAAAAAAATAGCAAATTATTTTAGACATTTACCATGTCCGAGCGATTTTTCAAAAAAAAATTAGACAGTTTTTATCGAATTTATGCGTTACTTTACGAGAGTACTGTGTACAGGGTATCCAGGATAAAATGGGGTACATGGAAATATTGGAAACTGTAATAGATATAAGATTGTTCAACTGGGGAAAAGTTGTATATTTATGTGCTCACTAACAATCCGGAATTACATCTTCAAAAATTAAAATCGTTGCTGGGATACAGGGCGAAAACGAAAATGAACGTTTTCTAACTATCTTATTTATTGTAAGAGATACATTCACCAAATTGTTAAGGCCGATGTAATGGATGATCCAGACTTCAAAAAAAAGTGATCTAGAAAACATTCTACGCCGACTAAGCTTAACGCAATCGTATCGAACTTTGTTTTTCTTATAGGTGCCAAACTGGATTTTTACATTTTTGAAGTCGCATTAAGGGGATCTTTCCAGCCATGTATAACAGTAAAAAACAATTATCACAAATTGCTAAATTGCAATTTGTCCGAAGTAGGTGTTGATTTATTAATACTGATTACTCGAACATATTAGAACTATTAATTAAATGAAAACAAACAACAAAAACAAATTATAGTAATCATCAGAATTAAAGTAATTGTTCAAATAATCCACCATTTACTCGAATACATAGTCTATATCGCTTCAAAATTCCTTCACAAGACTGCCTTATTTGGTATGGGTCAATTCCATTTATTGCCTCTTCCACTGCCATAATTAATTCTTCTACAGTTTCGTAGGATTTTGAATACACTCGGTTCTTAGATAGCCCCATACAAAGAAATTCAGGGGTGTGACACCTGGTGATCTGGCAAGTTATCTAACTGGGCTTCGCTTTTCAATTCATCTATCAGGATATTTGTTGCCCAAGAACTCTGTGACAATTTGACCGATGAGTGCACGGCCGCCAGTAGTTATGCTATGGGCATTCTGGCGCAAATCGCCATCTTGTGGGGAGAGTCAGCAGCCGCCATCCTGCCGGAAGAATCAGCGGCTGCCATCTTGTGGAAGTAGTCGGCGGCTACCATTTTGTGGGAGGAGTCAGCCATTTTGTAGGTTGGACATTTTGCGGGTGGGTCATTTTTTGGGTGGAGCGGGGGACAGTCTGCAATTCTGTGAGTGGAATACGGCCATTTTGTGGTCGGCTATTTTGTGGATCCGCCATTTTTCTTGAGGGATTTAAGGAGTCAGCCGTTTTGTTGTCGGAAATTTTGTGTGCGGCAATTTTGGGGCGTGACGGTGCATGCACACGATTGAAAAGATCGGACTTAGCGTAAATATCATCATGATGTAAGGATACAAGATGTAGGTCTTTTGTAGTTAAGGACAGAGACGGGGAAGACATAGAAAGACAATTAATTGTTAGAGGGTAGGTCATTTTGGGTGCAGCCATTGTGGAGCATGTGCAGAATGGTGTTAATAATATATATGGGTGTGTGTGCGTTGAGTGAAATATGTTACATAGAATGTACTGTTGTGAGACGAAGTGTTTCCCTGAACCGAGGTGGAAGGTAGACGGTATGGCCTGTCGAATATGCGAATCGTTTTCGTATTGTCGATGTAATTGTATATCATGAGGATTGTATTGGAAGATAGAAGAAAACGGAAGGAGCAGTTGGGAAAGCATAGAAAATGTGTGGAGGATTTTTTTAGAGGATGACTAAATTAAGTTTCTTTGTCAATGTAGGTTTAGATTAAAGTAGGACGTGTTAAAGACGGGGAAGACAGCCAAAGAGTATTATTATAAATTGAGAAACTAAAAATCTGCCTTCGAGAAATGTTGACCGTATCTTCTCATTTCTTATCGGACAGTAGTTATAATTGGCATGCAAAAGCAGATGACTTCATTTCTTATTAGAGTAGCAGGAAACGTATTGGGATTAGATTTTAATTAGCATACGAAAGCATTTTCTTATCGGTCCAGACAAGAAATAAGTCAGATTTATATACAATTATTATGCAAAAGGTAATGAACTCATTTCTTATCAGAGTAACAGGAAATGTATTGAGATTAGATTATAATTAGCACGCAAAACATTTTCTTATTAGATAGGAAGTGGGTCAGATTTATTATTAGCACGTAAAAGATGACGCTTAGATTTCTTATCAGACTGGAAGTGGATTAGAGTTAAAATTAGCAATTAGAAGCATTATTATTACAGTGTATTTGCTGACATGCACACGACCATATTATATGTGTGAAAATAATTTGTTTAACATGAATGCTCATGAAGCAGAAAGTCAAGTACTGTAACGTTTTCGTTTTAATTACTGGTAATTTATAGAATTTCGATTAACTATATTAAATTAATAAATTTATGCTTTTGAATTGTTGGGTATTTCGTTGTGAAATCCATAAAATTTGGTTATAAAGTAAAAATAATAATATAACATTTCAACTAAGTGCGTCCCTGTGCTTTGCGAATATGTGTAGACAAGGCGCTACAAAAAGCGAAACTAATTTTAATGCCAGTGTTTAGAAGGCCGTTGCTTTTGGAACGTTGTCTAAAGTTCCGCACTTAGAATCTAATTATGGTGTGTTACAATCGCTATTAGTCTACCTTTTTTTGGTTTTCTTTGTCGTATTATGCGTTATTACAGGTAAGATTGTTTAAAATTTGTTTATGTCATAATTAATTTCCATCATTAATTATAGCAACTAGTACCGGTTGGATTTATTAAACATGATTGTTCCAAATTCGTAAACGTTAAAAGGAAATACTAATTATTATCATCTCCTGCTTTCTTATCGGAAAACTCAATTAACAAAACATATTCGTCTTGGCGATATGTATATGAATAATTCTGTGAAGGCGTAGTGAACGTGTTGGCCTGCATCGTATAGAACCACATCTGGCAAACCACACGAGCTGATGTTGCCCACGCCGCACTATTACATAGAGTCGAGGTTAGTTTCGTCTTTGTAATCTGTCAACATTCCAATCCGCACGTGTTAATAAAAGCTAGACCTTCACCTTTTCACGTTAACAGAAAAGCATGTTACCAATTGATGTCCCTTGCATTTTGAAAATAACGTAACGAAAAATTATTTACTTACGGGAATGAAAACTCATTAGCTTAATTATAATATATTGCACGCCATAAATAACAATTATAATTATAGAATTTCACTTTGAATAGAATCTCCCAATTAATGTTTTCAGCTACCTTTTAGATTTATACCTTCATCGATAAAAATTGAATTAAATTGAAATAAATGTTTAGAGTAGTTTGTTGAATTAAAGTAAATTTTTTGTTTGAGGTTGTACGCACAATTTAAGAAATATAATTTATCGTAAGGCTATCTAAATTTTTAGTAAATTATACTTATATACAAGATGTGACGTTAACAATTTCTTTTGCAAACGAAATTTATACAACGGAAGTTCAGTTACTGTTCTTGCAAGTAATTATTTGAATGTTTTGATAAAAGTAAAAGCTACAGAATTTATTTAAGTTATATTTCGAATCACTTTTTTTAATATTTCACTTTCTTATGTGTAGCTACAATATATGGTTTCTGAAATTTGCTACTTATAGCACCTGTCAAGTTATAATGTTAGAATATTGATAACAAATATCAACTAATTCTTCTTCTATAACACCTTTGGTGTTAGATTACGTCTACCTGACGCTATCAGATCGCTCACTGTAATTTTGATTACTATTTTGTTTTATAAAATTAATTTTTGCTTTGATAAGCGTTAAAGAAGAGAAGTAGTTTGTGTTTTGCTTTCGACTATTCTAGGGTATTTTATTTTTGGGAATATTAATTGTAACATACATTGCTTATCACTTATAAATATCGGGTAGCCTAGATCGCGTTACGACAAAAATCATTACCCCAGTTTGTTATTTTGGTGTTCCTAAAGGGATAAAAATTTTAAATTTAGTTTTAGTAACCTTTGTTATTTCTTTTTTTTTCATTGTTGTTATTTATTGCCGAACTCGCTCGCGGTAATAAACGTATGTGTTGTTGTACTTCAGCTGCATTGCATTTCTTGTTCAAAGAACCTAGCTTTTTTTAGGTTAGATCAGCTCCAAAAGCCGTCGCCCGTCTTCTCGTGTGATGTGTATGTACGTAGTTACCATCTGCGAGTTGTGGACAAGAGCCAAAACCTACGCAGCAAAGCCGCCCACGCCCCTCTCCGGTTAATTTTTACTGAGCTAAACCGCGTCAAACTTCATTCTCTTTTGCAACACGAACAACTAAAAGGTTGCTTTAGGATCCTACGTGGCTGTAGCTAGCATATTGACACCATTACAGCTTATCGAAAATCACTTGTGGTATCGATATCAATTGGCTATAAAGCAAACTCTAGCAAATACTTCAATATTTTCGCTTGAAATAGGTGATCCGCTTCACAAAAAATCCATCAAAATTGGATATAGCATCTAATTCGATTTAAAACAATTGTTAGATTAAGTTGTGTGGACTGGTATGCACGGGGATCTGCGTCTCATGTTGATGTGGTAGTACTATCTATTGAAGAATCGCAAAACCTTCGAAATAGATAAGTTTACATAGAATACAAATTCCTTAAGTCGGATGAGTTAGCATCTGTAAGTGGAAAAGGATGCGGGCAACCTGATAATGGTTATTTTATGCTTGGGGAATATTTAAACAGTAATCTTATTATCAGTTATAACTTTGAGTTTAGGTTTGATACACGATCCTTCATAAAAGGTCTAATAATTAGACATCAGTACAACTATATTCATTTCGATTAAAGTAATGCAAGCGAACTGTTCGCAATAAAAGATATTTATTAACTACAAGATTAAATTATTAAATGTATTGAATTTATACAATTACATCAATAATAGTATTATTACTATTTTTGTTAATACCAACTGGGATTTAGCTACATTAAAAAAGAAGATGAACAGTTTACAGTGTGAAGATCGCTTCATTACGTTTGTTCGCAACTATTTAAACAAGACTGAATTATCGCAGTTTAATTTAGCAATCTTTACTATATTAAAATATAATGAAAGTTTGATTTTACAACTTTTTAACAATTACCTCATTCATAGTTGCCAAAATAGTAACAGGAATGACATCTGATAGATATAACAATGTATACTTAACTAGATGTAAAAATGCGGCGGGAGCTACGGTTAAATATATTTTTAGAGAAACTAAGATGTCTTAAGCATAGGATAATAATGTATGATTTGTGTAGCAAATTTGATAATAGCTTAAATATAATTATTAAGCATAGAATTCACGATTTATATAAGAAATTTGATAACAGTTTAAATATGTGATGCTTGGTTTGTTATCTAATAGATATACAATACGTGTAAAAATAAGGTATATTATTTATGTCAAAGTATAGAATAATGAAAGATATGATTTGTAGAAGGAATTTGAATTTTTTCGAACCTTATAAGTTGATGGTATCTATAAATAGTGATCAGTAATGTAGCAAAATCGGAAATGCTATAAGTGCATTTATGTGATCTTTCATTACATCTGTTAAATTTACCTTCAAAACTATTAGCATAATGTAAGCTTTGCATAATCATCAAGTTATTTATTTTTAGTAAGATACGATGAAAAAACAATTAAACCTTTGTTTTTTGTACTTTTCTTCAACATCACATTAATAGATACTTGATTTTGTCGTTAAAATTGCAAAATTTGCTTCATAGGCATCAGGAAAGCTTACATTAAAATGAATTCCAGATCAGGATATGTCGTACGCTATGATAAAGCGCGGGTGTAACCACCCATGCAAAAGCACACGTCATTTTATACATTCTCGTAAGCATGCTTCTTTTAATTTGAGGTGACAGTTCAACATGCTCAAGTCCAAGAATGCATAATTGTACATCGAAAGTGCATTATCACCTTCGCTTTAGGTAGATATACCATGTGACATATTGCTTCTTTGACATGCTGAAATTGCTAGGTTAAAGTCATATTTAATTTTATTACTCGGGATGCCTTGCACTTATGGGCCGAAGATGATCGAAATTGCACTAAATTGACCAGTAAAATTATACCAAAACTTGTAGTACTACGCTGTGGAATAGAAAAGTAGTGCTTATTAGGGTGCTCAGGTCCAAGAATGCATAATTTTACATCAAAAGTGCCTTACCACCTTCGCTTTATATAGATATACCACGTGACGTATTGCTTATTTGGTTGGCTGAAATAGCTGGATTAAAGTTGTGAAAAGCTTTACTAAAGACTTAAAGTTGTATATGATACATCGGTATTCCAAACTTGCAAACCTCGTTGTTGTATCGAGGGTTGTTATCTTCCTCGACTTCTCGGGTAAGATACATTTGAAATTTCCCCCTAAATCTAGGGGATGTATACTTCGAATATCCCGTAGACTCTAGTGACATATTTCTGAAAAATCTCTAGAATCTGTTTTTAACTGAATCTAGCTACCTTATGCGCTGTGGTTGGTAACATGCTTACTTGAAGCGAGATAATTACATACATGTGTTAGAGAGAGAGAAAGCAACATTTATGATTTGTGGCATCAGGACCGACTCATGTACACCTGATGTGAACATACCAGTTAAAATATCTGCTACCTGTTATGAACGGCCTGCTGCAAACGGACCTGTTGCGAACGGCCTGTTGTGAACGGACCCGTTGTAAACGGTCTGTTGCGAACGACTTGTTATGAATGGCCTGTTGCGAATAGCCTGTTGTGAGCGGACCTGTTACTCAACCCGTTACCTAACCCGTTACCCAGCTGTTATCTGATCCGTTACCCGACCCGTTACCCAGCTGCTTCCCGACCTGCTACCCGGCTGTTACCTGACCTGTTACCCGATCTGTTACCTAGCTGTTACTCCACACGTTACCTATCTGCTACGCGGCCTATTAGCCGGATGTTATCCGACCTGTTACAGGACATGTTGTGAACAGCCTGTTGTGAACGGCCTGTTGTGAACGGGCTTGTTGTGTACGGCCTGTTGTGAATGGGCCTGTTAAAATATCCGTTTCCTATTGTGAACAGACCAGTTGGAAGCAAGACCAGTTATTAGCAACACCCTGTTAACCGACCGATTGAATTGCTGAATATGAATAACAAAGACAAAAGTATAAAACGCAAACTTATAAGTGCACGAAATTCAATTAAGCGTAAGTATAAAATTTTACAAGAAAACCCGCTTGCGGAAAAATTAACTGAAGACGCCTACAAAGATATCATAGAATCGCTTATAAATATCGCTAAAAATATTCAAACAATAACAAAATTGAAAGATACAGAAAATGAAATGGAACAGGAGGAAAGAGATTTAGATTTGTCACATCTGCGACATCGCAACTTTCATCACCATTATCGAGCTCTGCAGTAGCTGACACATCGAGGGACATTTCTTTTTTCAACAATACCATGCATTACCTAGACACTACTTTGAACTTATGATAAGCGATGTTGACAGTAAAATAGATACAACGTACGGAATTTCCCACAATAAGATTACAAATAAATAGATGCTTGGTAAACACGAAGTAGAAATTATCGGTAAAGATGTAAGTATAAATGGACATATATTTCATGGTACTCTTGATCTATACGAACCGCTAATTACGAAACATCACAATGAAGCTGCAATTACTCGAGAAGACAGAGATAACTATAGAAATATTTTATTGAAAACGTCCGTTTATCGACGTCGCTTTGAACCAACCAAACATGTAAAATATAACAAAGCTTATAAGTACCTGCATATTGTTAAGCCGATACTTAAGTTCACGTTAAAACAACAACAACAAAAATTAAAGGGAGAAGAAGCAAAAAAGAAACTTACTGCCTAAACAGGGACCGGGATTGTACAAAGACAACTGTTAAAGGAAGTACACATTAATAAGAGAATCGATTATAGATATTGGGACGACTTGCACGAATTACTAGACGAATTACAACTTTTGTGGCAGGACATATCGGACATAATAACCAAATAATATCAATATTAGAGGAGTTAGCGGAAGCTGGTTACATATATATACCTAAAAATAATGACTTCTTACATATTTTCAATGATAACAAGGAGTTAGTTTTTAAAATATCTCTTTATTATCACCATGAGTATCGACAAGTTTTAATGCTATCAGCAGCAACATTACAAAATAAAGAGTATTAAGGGAGAACCGGGTATTGGCTTGAAACTAACTAATGAAGAGCACTTGACTTTGGAAAATAATAAACCGACAGAAGTTGCAAATCCAACACTGTCAACAGACGTTGCTAACAAAGCATATGTTGATGGAATTGCAAATAAACTATTGAACGATATACAAGCGAACAAGGAAATAATCGATAATTATTGTATTATTGCTAAAAATAACGTCGACAGCGACCTCATCCGATCTTATATAGCTAAGGTATATGAATATACCAATTCGAACAACCTTAGTTACGTAACTTAGGCAAGTTTAGCTAATTCTATTGATGGTGAGGTCAAATAGTTTATAGAAAATTATATAAAAAGTGCACTACCACAACAAGCACAATACAACATACTTAAGGATAACGTGATACAATTGTTAAGCAACAAATGGTGAAAGAGTTGCATAAACCTGCTAGAAGAAACTTTCTAAGTAGACGTGCGATAGTTACAGGTTTCGATGACCTATGGCAGTCAGATTTAGGCAAATTCTTGAAGTATTCCAGAAAAAATAAAGGTTACGAATACATTTTGGTTGTAATCGACCGTTTTTCGAAGTATCTATGGACATGAGCTTTAAAATCAATATCCGGTAAAGATGACACCAAAGCGACAGCTTCTGTGTTAACGGATATAAACGCGTTCCTCATTATTTACAAACAGATAGTGGAAAAGAATAATATAATAGTAACTTTGCAAATTTAATGAATACCTACAACATAAATCACTATTCCACATACACTATGAAGAAAGTTTCGACTGCGGAACGTGTTATTAGAAATCTTAAACAAGATTTCTACCAAGCTTTTAGTCTTCACCGAAACTACCGATGGATAGCCATATTGGATGATATAACGAAGAACTATAGTAACCACAAACATCGTACGATCGGACTGAAGCCTAAGAATGTAACTTCTATAACGAGCTTGGGCGATGTCTACGGCAATTTGAAAATATTCGTAAAAAATCGCTATAAATTCGAAGATGTTGTTAGAATTAGTAAATATAGAAGTGTTTTTATATGGACTATATGCCGAATTGGTCCAATTTCTCGAAAATTCAAATAACGAATCTTGTAGCTTATTAGCTGATTGTTATAAAAGATCGACCCGTTCTTTGCGGATTATACGAACACAAACTACAGAATACCGCAGACGATGACGTCTGCCTGGTGGAAAAGGTGTTGAAACGTAAAGGAAAACGAAACAACATAAAATTGTTAGGTTTCCAAAACCTACCTGAGAAAATGTATCTGTTCTACTTAAATAGATAGTTTAACCATGACATTTACTATAGTTAAATAAAATAAAAGAATTGTATATATACAAATTGTTTTATTTATTAGCCTATTAAACGTTTCCTTTGAATCATTACATGTTATTGGTTAATTTTGGTTAATTGTTGTCTTTTTCTTCTTCTTCTGCTTCTCCAACATCATTATCGAGATTATTGTTGAAATATGGCTTAAGGTCACATAGAAATCCTTTCAGGTCGACTTCACACGGCTTTGCTATAAGTTCTCTATCGGTAAGTTTACTCTCTAGATAATCTTCCCATATTGTTACACCTCTGTTGTATTTTGCTGCGATCACTAAACATTCTTCTGTAGTATAATCAAAATTTATTCGACATACACCGTACAGCTTCGTGTTCTGCATCCTATTCTAAAGTTCAAAATTGATCCGAAATTCTTTGAACGGAACTTCTCTTATCGTAAGATTTCCATCAACCTTCTGCTGCGTACACTATCCACATTTTTCTTGTTGACTTTACTATTATAACTATTAATACTCGACTATTGTATACTAATAATACTACATTAAAATTATTGCAACATTTTAAAATCGAGAATATGTGTTGCATGGGCTTTTCCAACATCTCTTGTGCCCAACAACGCTAGACCATAATTTTCCGTATCCTCTTTATTGAATAGTTTAATATCCGCCTCAGTAATACTATCGCCAATTCTATTGGGGATGAACACAACTCCTTCTTAGAGTTCACAAATTACTCTACGTCCAAATTTGGTATGTTCACACTTTATTTGAAGATTTTATATATTTCACCCACCTTCATATTACCAATTTTAATTATTGGTTTGTTTTCAAGTTTTGCCACGTTGTTTAATTTCAATAGATCCATTTTTAACCTAAAGACGTCTGCTATGACTATTAAACTTCGACTGTTTGAAAATATAGAGTAAGACTTGCGCAAATAGAACGTGTAAATTTGATAAGAAACGAGAACATCTGGTTTCACAAGATTCATTATCGCAATTCAACTAGCATTGTAATTTAAGTATATGTGATTTGATAAAAACATTCTTGATAAATGCGAATACTATGTTCGTCTTTTCAAATTTTATTAAGGACGTTGTCACATCTGTATATTCTATATTTGAATCTAATTCTATCTAGAACTACAATGTCGCAATCACCTTTCCTTGCTTGATTATATGCATACGCCCACACTACTAAATTATGTTTTATTTCTGCTTTCGTCTATTCTTACTTGTGTTGGCATTTTCCTTATTGGCTTTAATCGGTTCCAGACCCTTCGGAATCGTAATTTTTGTAGTAATCGCATGGACAGCTGTATTCTGAATACTCAACACAAATTCTTATCATGGTGGCTCCCGATACGATTGTTAAAATATTTTCTCCATATAGCGAAAACGGTTTGTAGTATTTTACAATATCTCGCATAAAAACTTTAGAACCATTATCCAGACAATAAATATTAACATACGTTTATACACCCATACTGAATCCCTTTATTCGAGATACTACGTTACTGGAGCATCATTTGAATTCCATCTATTTTAAAAATAAATAAGTGAATAAAGAAGAATAATTAATGACTATCATACATATGATAAGGTCGTGTGCACGTCAGAAAATACACTGTACCAATAATACTTGTAATTGCTAATTACAACTCTAATCCACTTCTAGTCTGATAAGAAATGTGGTCATCAGGTTTTGCATGCTAATTATAAATCTGACCCACTTTCTGTATGATAATAAAATGCTTTCGCTTGCTAATTATAATCCAATCTCAACACATTTTCTGCTACTCTGATAAGAAATGAGGACATCGGCTTTTCTATGCCATTTATATATAAATCTGACCCATTTCCTATCTGGCCTGATAAGAAAATGCTTTGGCATACTAACTATAGCTACTATGTGATAAGAAATGACGGCATCTTTACTATATACAGATGCATATATTCACATTAAGTGCGATTTTTTTCACAAAGGTTAACTATCTACTAATTTATCATCTTTCTCCTTTACTACAAAAAGATGTACATGTTGTATCCTTACATGATGATGATATTTACGCTAAGGCTGATCTTTTCAATCGTGCGCATGCACCGTCAAAATGGCCGACCACAAAATGGCTGAGTCCTTAAATCCCTCACGAGAAATGGCGGATCCACAAAATGGGCGACTACGAAACGGCCGCCGCCCACTCACAAAATGGCCGACTGTCCCCCACTCTACCCACAAAATGACCGACCTACAAAATGGCTGACTCCTCCCACAAAATGGCAGGCCCGACGCCTTCCACAAGATGGTGGCCGCTGACTCTTCTCAAGATGGCGGCCGCCGACTCTCCCCACAATATGGCCGCCGAACTTCAAAAGTGAGGTTATGTGACGATTTGCATCAGAATGCCCATAGCACAAATACTGGCGGCCCTGCACACATCGGTCAAATTGTCACAGAGTTCTTGGACAACGAATATCCTGATAGATGAATTGAAATTCGAAGACAAGTTAGACGACTTGCCAGACCACCAGGTCTCACACCTCTGGATTTCTTTGTATGGGGCTATCTAAGAACCGGGTGTATCCAAGATCCTACGAAACTGTAGAAGAACTACGTATGGCAGTAGAAGAGGCAATAAATCAAATTGACCCATACCAAATAAGGCAGTCTTTTGAAGGAGATCTAAAGCAATATAGACTATGTATTCGGGAGAATGGTGGATTATTTGAACAATTACTTTAATTTTGATGATTGCTATAATTTGTTTTTGTTGTTTGTTTTCATTCACTGAAATAGTTCTAATATGTTCGACTAAACAGTTTTAATAAGTCAACACCTACTTCGGTCAAATTGCAATTTATCAATTTGTGATCATTGTTTTTTACTCAAAATCGGAATGTTATACATGATTAAAAAGATCCTTTTATGGCAACTTCAAAAATGTAAACATTCAGTTTGGCGCCTATAAGAAAAATCAAAGTTCGATACGATTGCGTAAAACTTAGATGACAGAATATTTTTGAGGAGATGTTTGAAATCCTCATTATCTGTTACCTCCACGACAAAAATTTAGTGAATATATCTCTTTTAATAAATAAGAAAGCCCATGGGTGCTCCTTCTGTTTGTCTGTAGCGTTGTTCTTGGCATGTAAAATATGCGTTTTCCAGACAACTCTTTGTTAGTTCCATGATATGATCAGGTGGTTGGTATTTCCTTTTTATTATTTCCAGAGGTTCATCTATTGGTACGTTAGTAAATAATGAAACCACGTCGAAACTGACCAATAAGTGGTCTGTGTGAACAGTTTCCTTCCTCAGTAGCCGATGAAACGGCTTGTGCTTTTTACGTAGGATTCTGCTACTTCAACGTGAGTCTGTAGCTGTTTGACTAAATATTTCGCCAGTACTTATAAATGTGATCCTATAGAACTGACTATAGGCCTTAATGGAGCCTCTTGTTTGTGTATTTTCTGTAAGCGATATGGTTTTGGGCATCTTGACGACATTTCTCTGGGAATTACCGGAGTCTGATCTTCTTCTTTCATTTCGCTTGTTTTTACTTTATCTCCGGTTTTCTTTTCCAGCTATGTAGTGGGATCTGTGGTAATAGGTTGGCAAGTGGTAACTATAAGTAGAGTTCTTATCTTTTCATCATAAACTTTAGTGTTCATTGCAACGGCGGCATTGCCCTTATCTGCTGGGAGTACGATAACATCTACGTATCCTTTCAATATTTGAAGACCCTTGTATTCTTCTTTTGATAAGTTGCTAATGGATGGACGAGCTAGCCTCAGTATACGTTATACATCTTGTCGTGTGGTCTCTGCAATGTTTTTGTTTATTACGGTAATTGAGGATTCGACTCCATATATAATATAATCGACTGGGATTTGGGTCGGTGTTATAGGGTAATCAAAACCTTTGGCTAATGCTCTCTGTGTGGCTTCGTCTAGTTGAAGGTCTGATATGTTATATACCAGTTTCAGTGGAAGAGAAAAGTCGTCAGGGTGCCCAAAACTATATGGCTTGCCGAAAATACACAAACAAGGGGCTCAACTAAGGCCTATCGTCAATTCTATAGGATGACCTTTACAAGAACTGGCGAAATACCTAGGCAAACAACTACAGCCTCACGTTGAAGAAGCAGACTCCTGCCTAAAAAACGCAAGCCACTTCATCGCACTGCTGAGAAAGGAAACTGTTCACCCAGACCACGCATTTGTCAGTTTCAACATGGTTTCGTTATTTACCAATGTACCAATAGATGAATTTCTGGAAATAATAAAAATAAAATATCAACCACCTGACGATATCATGGAACTAACAAAACATTATCTAGAAAGCACATACTTTATATATCAAGAACAACGCTACAAACAAACAGAAGGAGCAACCATGGACTCTCAACTATCTCCAGTTATTTCTAACTTGTTTATGGAAGACCTGGAAAAGCTCGCACTACAAACTACAACTCACAAACGTAAGCTATGGCGAAAAGACGGAACCACTGCACACGCGGTATATAGAAAGGTTATGCATACTAACAAATAGTTGAACGCCTAATCGCACTACCATCTAACACAGCTATATGCCATAGTGAAAACACTAGTGAACAGATCTCAAAGACTCGGTAGCGCAGAAAGCTTAAGTAACGAAATTACTGCAATCCGAACGACACTATGCCAAAATGGATTTACAAAAAACCACATCAAAAGGGCCCCAATAGGAAAACCAACGACATCTACGAATAAATAAAAAGAAATGCCAATTACTAAAGCTTATCTACCCTACGTAAAAGGTACTACTGATAGAATAAGTAGAATCTTAGACAAATATAATATAGAGACAACTTTCAAAACTGGCTGAGAAATCTCTACAAGCCTGAGAAATCGGGAAACTAAAATACAATTAGGGAACCAAGGAGTTTATGAAATCCCATGTCTTGACTGAGAACGATAATACATAGGACAGGCTAATAGAAAGATCAGTGCGAGACGAGATGAACATGAAAATAGCGTAAAATAGAATGAGAAAACTTCATCATTAGCACAACATGTAAATACAACATCGTATTCGATTGACTTCGACAATACTAAAACAATCGCAAACATCGAGCAATACGGCAGAAGAATAATTAGGGAGGCGGTCGTAATACAGAAGCGACTAAACGACTTTAATACGCGTGATGACATACAGAGATTGCCAACAGTGTGGAAACCATTTCTAAAGCCTCACACAAAACTAAAAACAGAAAGTGAAAGCGCAAAAAGAGAAAATACAGAAAATCAGCGGTGAATCAATGACGCGGAGCCGCGCGAAGGACGCTCGTCAAAAAAGTCAAAGTAGAAGAGTATATAAAGCCCCACCAACGGTAACAGAAATCAGTTCTATACGAATAACCAGATAGAAAACTAAAGCGAAGATCTGATAACGTAAATCTGCCAAAACGTCATCAATAATGTTTTTTTCAAAATCAACAAAGACTTACCCGAGGGAATACATAGCATAGCAAACCAATTCGACATATATATATATATATATATATATATATATATATATATATATAT
>JAHWXV010573625.1:0-20224 GCA_024586415.1 Phrixothrix hirtus | reverse complement strand
TTTTAGTTCTTGCACTAACATTACATGGCATGGATGAAATTTATTTGCACGTAAAATTTTACTTACTGAAGACTGGCTTATTTCAAGATTTCTAGTAATCCAATTTTGGCTTATATGGGGATCTTCCCTTACACTACGGATAACTGGTATTTCATTCTACTCACTTGTGGCAATTCTTTGTCTAGTTATTTTAGTAGGAGGCAAATTTTCTTTTAACTGAGTTTCAAGTCTACGAAAAATTTTGTCAGTCGGTGCTTTACGATGTGGATAGCGTTGATGGTATAAATTTGCGGCAGCAACGGCATTTTTCCGGCATTCACCAAAAATTAAAATCATATCAGTCTTTTCGTTATTTGAACACATCTTCTAATAAATGAATACAATTGGACAATAAATGTCAAGATTAATGACTAGCATATTTGAACTACTGCGAACGCTTGCTTGACTAATATAATATTTATGCTTTCAGATAACAATAAAGGTGAATACCAATTTTACTAGTAGTTCGTTAAACTCGTAGTAGTTTAAATATTACAACTTAATTATTGACAGTTGGAAATATGACAAATAAGGTATATATGTTTTTGTATTGGAATAGCGTCCTATGAAAGTGTAAATTGGGTTGCCTATTTGGGACATTCAGGGTCGCCATTACTCAGTAATAGCCCTGTATGTTTAATTTAGTCGTTTCAGGACATATATAACACATATATACAGAATTATTTACGAGAAATTACAACCCGGAATTCCCAAATAGGCAATCCAATATACATCGTCCTAGATTAGTATATTTTTGGTAAAACTGTAGAACACAATATCTAAATACGTTATCAAATGTCCAACTAACAGATATTATATGAATTATTAGAATAAGAAGCCTGCTCATTTCAATATTAACATCTAACTTTATTAACAAAAAAGTTGCAGAATTAGAGAATTATAATGATGAATAAAAACATATTAAGTATACAAACAGTGAACAAAAGTACGTAAGCAGGAAATAAAACACTTAATTTATTGTTATTTTACAAAAATAATAATAAAATAGACGTCAACATTTTTGAGTTATTGCGAACGCTTATTTCAAAAATGATACTGCTTCTTACTAAATATATTTTGAAAAATAGTAAAATGGTACATGATTTGTACATAGGTTGGTTGCCCAATTATTAAGCGTCGTACTTACTTATAAATAACCCTGTATATACTCTGGTACTTGATGATAACAAAGTATTATTTTGATGCCATCATTCCTATTGAAAAACTGAAAGCTATAAGGCAGACTGTTATTAGTGAGTTACATAATTCCCTTAATTATTGCTGATAATCAAGAATTGATGAATGTAATGAAAATAGGTATTACTGCAAAGTCAGGTGTTAAACCACTAAATATATGAAAATATGAAAGAAAACTCAACTATGTTCCGTTTCATATGTCCGTATAGTATTAAAACTTGTTTATAGGTAAACGGGTGGTAAATTCCAGTAAGTATTTGCAATTTATTCCCTATTGCAAAAAGTATTCTAAATTATAAATGTAGCCTCTGAAGGTATATGTATAGATCTGGAAAAAGAAAATTGATGTTATGATTTATTTTACCTTACGTCGAGTTAACAAAATCTTGAACCAAGATGTTTTAAGTGTAATTTGCCTTTATAAATAGAATAATTTAATATCCCATGCAATAATTGTAGTATGTTGGAAAAAAACGTAAAATATATCTAATTTTTAAAATAATAACCCAATTGCGTGCTTATGCATACTAAAATTCCTACAAATACAGATACTTTAAACGGATTATTTATTGTTAAAGAGGCCCTTTTTATCCTCATTATTATATGGCAGCATTTAAAGTTTACGCGTTTCTAATGACCATCGTTTTTAATAGATTCTCGAACCAACGCTGCTGTTAAATATTTTTGCAATATTTGCAGGAGTTACAAAACGGACACATGAAATGGACTGTAGTTACTATCTAAGCAACTATAGACAGAATAATTAATAGGGAAAAAAGAGAAATAAATGGTATTACTAATAATTATGTAGTTGTATAGTCACCAATGTTTCAAAGTAATACTAAAATAGAAGACATCCAAATAACCAGGAGAGCTACAAAGGTAACTGGATGGTAACATGTGACGTTACCAAGTCTCCTTGCAAACACAAAGTACAAATTAGAGTAATTCATAGTAATTGTAACCGAGAAAATTCTATCGTTTCTGCGTAAACCAGAATTACAGGAAGTTTTTAGTATGCAGGGTGTCTGCAATATAAATACATTACTTTAACAGCAGACACACATTAATTTTGTAACGTGTACCTGAAATTAAGTACAAAATACCTTTACTGTTTTAATTATAATTGTTTGCTTCAATTAAAAAGTCATTTTGTTTCTTGAAATTTAGTTACACGTTAATGTAATTTAGTTTTGATAATAATTTATTTAACAGTTCATGATAGCACTCTGTATGTATTTATATTTCATTTAATTAGGTTAATTAATGACATAAAACGCCCTGAATTAAGTTTTCGTCATTGTTCGTAATTAATATAAAATTAATTTATTTTTTCCTTTATAGATAAATAAACAGCTTGTAATTAATATTTGTAAACAAACGTTTAAGTTGAAAGACAAGTCATAACTTGGATAATTTTGTTTTTTCTGCCGGAAGTAGATTATGTTTATCGCCTTTTAGCATATATGTGTTATCAACTAAATAGAAATTTCGAATGAATAATTAGCGATTTCCCGCTTAACGGTAATTAAATACATATTTTTAAGAACAGTTTCAAATTCACTGTCTGTCTAGCTATCCGCATATATAATTTAATCCATGATTTATTTTCAGATAAATGCGTAATTAGTTTTAGTTACTTTGTAAGGCAATTGTTTAAAGATATCCTGGATAATTATTAACGTACCTTTACATAATTAATTTGCCAAATTAACCGTTTTACTGTACTGTTTATGTTTATTTTTCGAATTACAAAGCAAAGTATACATAAAGTCGAAATATGCTTGCTTTGGAAAAGCATATAAATACAAGGTAGAAATTCGAACTTTTAACGGTCTTTTCGTTGCCTTCCAGCGAAGAAGTTTATGAACAAGGCTTTTGAGAACGCTCTTCTAGCGAAAAAAATTCATTTTATATTATATTTTGAAACAGCCTATTCTTCTCCTTCAAGCGAAAAAGGTTTTGAACAAGAATTTTGAGAAACGCTCTTAAAGCGAAACCCGTTTATATTTTGCGAAATATCCGACTGAGACGTAATATTTAACATAAACATTGAATTAATTATTACGAAACCGTGTAGTATTCGTTATGCCATAAGGCGTTAATGGAAAACGTATATTAAAACCAGGATCTCAGCTAATAACATTTATTTAAAAGGCGTAAATTAATTTATTTAATTTAAATTCATTAATTGAGAAACACTTCACGAGAATTTAATCAATGTTTCGGACAGCTGTTACAGCACGTATTTATGATATACCGTTTGCAATCAAGTAAAAAACATTGAATCAAATTTGGTTATTAGCGACATCCTTACCTGAAATTAACATCCCTCAATATTTGAATAATACGTCGGGTAAGCTAAACCTTTTCACGGTCGGAGGAGCAACCCGTTGTTCTTCTTAGTCGGAATTCCGTTCGATATCTTTTTTGAAGATGTCCGCTACCCACCTCACGCACTAATATTCCTTAAAGTCGTTAATAACCGAAAAATTAGCACCGCTGATATCAACACAAATTAACATAACGATAAAGCAAAGTAAAACCGTTGTCGTATAACTACGTGTAGTTTCGGCGATTTTTGATAAACAAACTAATGCACCGATGTCATCGATTTTTGTTCAAATCAAAATTAATGCATTCGTATGACCTCTGTCGTAATTCAAAATAAAGGGCTACAGTACACATTTGTTTCTGTAAAGGTTGTTAACCAGACTAAAATTAATTTTGGAATACTCATTGTATAAAATAGTTTATTATAAAGAACCTTTATTTATAATGTTAATAAATGTAAATTAAAATCTATACAGAATTTATACATGCATTTTAAAATATAAATACAACTGGTTAGTAAATAAATCTCGTTTAAAACTGAACTGCGTTAATTATTATTAAAACTTAACAATAAAGTTTCTGCAAGGTAATAGTTAAATTCACATGCATACAGGAGTTAGAATACGGCAATAATTGCATACAAAAGTGTCTAATGAAAATGCACTGATCAAAATTAATGTCTAAAAGTAAATACAATAATTTTTGAAGTGTTCATTATGAAAACCGAGCTGCAGTTTACGATCAAGTAAAATATCCAACCTACGTCACAGATAAAAGTGCACAAACCCCCTAAATCTAAAACCAGTTCTTTTCGATAACCCTTTCTGTAAATATTTCCACATCTCCTTCTGCTAAATTGCTGAGTTAATTTTAGATTAATGAAACTTTCATTGAATTTATACAACCGATGCTGCCTAACATGACACAACGGGCCAGAAGGAGCTTGCTTCCTAATCTACAAACCCGGACCCACTCTTCGACTGAAAGCAGCTTGAGGCATTGTACGCAGACCTTGTACATCAAAGAGCAGGTTTGAATGTACCAAAAGACCTACTGTTACAATCTGTGCGACAAAAAACAGTTATATACTATGTGTTTAAATTGCACTGTTTTAGAAATATTTTCAATTAAAGTTTTCAGTCCGTTCCTGCTTTTTAATTTGGTCTGCTGTATTGAGCAAGAAATTGCTAGCCAACTATACATCTTTAACCAGTGCCGAAGCCGAACAAACGGCTTCGGTATTAATAAATGTTTCCGGATGTTATTAAGAATATCCACTAATTACCGTTTAAAATAAAAGGTTTTATTTTCTTCCTTAAAAGTTCTAACGTGTACTAATTGTGCAAGTTTGTAAAATATTTAAAATAAAAACAAAGTCTTTACTTAATAGATATCATTTCTAATATGTATGCAATTGTATTATTAATACACACACACTCTTTCAAATTACTTTCACTTTTACAATGGCGGTTTAGCACGACGTTAATTTTTTTGCATTCGCTTGTCTTGTGTACAATTGAAATTTTGTGAAAATAGTTAAAAATCTAAACGGATAAATAAATTTCATTAAAATTTTATGTAATTTATATTCAGTAAAAACTATATTCATATAAATTAATGTCAATAAAACTTGCGTCAATTTAAGATATTATCAAATAAGTTTATAATAATTAATGCGTAGATAATTATAATTAATAAGCAATAGTGTTTTACCACATATAAGCAAACTTAGATGATTTAAAAAAAATACGTTCGACTATTTTTTATTGAAACAGCTGGCGACCTTAACTCGAAAAAGTACTCTAATAGTTAAGTTATCATGATATTGTTTCAACAAAAACAGTCATATCTAAGTTTTTAAGTACGTTTCATGGTAAAGGATATTATAGGCCTATATCCATGGTAGAGTTTTACGGGAAAATTTCGAAAACTATTTTTACGTTAGATTAAATATTCCAAAAGATTTATGTTCACAAAGGGTTTGGGTATACGGTGTTAAATAATGCATTTTATATCGCGGACACCCTGTAGATGGAGTTTTATAAGGGATACGTTATCGAATAAACAATGTATACTCCGCCTTTGCTCGCTTCTTGTATTTTGTGTCTTTCACATTAGTTCAAAAGAAAATAACTACGCTTCAAATTTCTGTAGAAAATAGTATCATTCCTACACGTTTGCTTTACAAATTTATGATTGGTACAAATGCTAACAAAACTACCGCATTTGGTAGAATTATAGTTGTACCAAAATCAGCCTAAAGCTATTTTAACATTTTATTCAGGAAATGCACCATTAAAACGAAACCTGTCAGGAATACCATCAAATTTAGATATCAAGGAACTACAAACGTTAATTGATAGCAATCCAAATTTAGCATCTCAATAGCTTTCTACAGAGTACCAAATAAGCGATAACACTTTCAGTGCTGATTGCAAAGTATAATACCGTAACATTTTAGCATCACTTACTTCAAGACTAAAATCAGAAAACTTGTTAACCTGTCACAAAGATCAATTCTTTATTCAAATGATAAACGTAATTATCACTGGATATCATCAATGATCCTTTGTCACAGGCATCAAATGTAAAATTTACTCAGCGAAAAAATCTTTTCTGAGTTTGCTAAACTTCAAGAAGATTTATTGATTATGAATAGCTCCAAGCTGGTCAAACCCTTACAGCAAACATGTACTGTGAATATCTGCGAGGTAGGTATCATAAATTTTTGGCCTGACAGGTTTATACAAGTTCAAGCTTATACAAACTCCGTTGCATCATTGTTGCACATATGCGAAACCTACACTATATATTATGGCTCCGAGAGTAGTAGCTTTTAGTAGGTAGCCGAACAAAAATTGAGTATCGCGCGGTGATTAAGTTTTTAACAAAAGAAGAGCATACGTCTACTCAAATTAAATAACGTTTAGACGCCGTTTATAGTAATTTGTCTCGTTCATATTCCACTGTAAAAAAGTGAACAAAATGTTTCTGTTTGGGGCAAGAATCCCTTAAAGGTGATGAGTGTCCCAGTTGGACAACTGAAATGATAACGCCTCAAAGAATTTCAATTATTGAAGAAATAGTATTAGAAGATCGCCGTTTAAACGTGAAGTAATTACCAGTGATGTCTAGAATTTCTGAAACAAGTATTCGCCGAATTCTCCGTGACCATTTGGGAATGAATAAGATTAGTGAAAGATGGGTATTGCATCTTCTTTCTGCTCTACAACGTCCAAGTCGGGCCAAATGTGCGCATTCGTTTTTAAATATGTGTGGGGACGACCCAAAACTGATGTTGGAATCCATTGCCGCAGTAGATGAAACAATGGTTCTGTTTTATGATCCTCTATCCAAAAACCAATAGATGGAATGGCGGCGACCCGATGAAACACGTCCCAGAGAGGCAAAAATCATTCACTCAACGAAAAAGTGATGGCCACAGTTTTCTGGGATTGTAAAGGTATTTTACTCATTGACTTTATAGAGAGTAATATATTTGTCAACAGCAAATCATATCCATCTTTGTTGCATAGATTAAGGGACAATATTCCTGCAAAATGTCGAAAAAGGTTAACAAAAGATGTTGCCTATACCGCCGCCATTTCACAAGCTGCCGTCCGCAAATGCGACTTTAAAGAACTGGAATGTCCATCGTGTAGTCCGTACATGAATCCTAGTGATTATTATTTATTTTCTACTTTAAAGAAGACCTTACGGGTGCAAGCTGCTGTAGTTCAACATTTTGAAGGAAAATGTTTAGATTATTTTTATTATTATTAATCGATTGTTGTAATAAATGTATTGCAGTTAGGGGAGATTATATTGAAAATAAAAATTGTTCTATTTTACTAAGTTTATTTTTTCTATATCAGGCCGAGAATTTATGGTGCCTACCTTGTATAAATAGTATAAGACACATTACAAAAAAGCAACCTTCACTTGTAAATCCTTACTGTTTTATACTTGCAAGATAACACTGGGCCACATGTTACAGTAATGTAGAACTATACGATAACACAAGCCATATTATAGTTGCTTTCTCAGTACTATAACGTCACAATTGTGGGATTAGTAAAACTAAATAGTTTAAAAACAAATTTCTATTAAAAATACTATTCTACTTTGGCAATGAATTTGCCTCTGAGGTTATTACATGATCCTTTTAAACACTTTAAAGTATCGGTTAGGTAATAGAAAGCAATCTGTTGCGAATAGTTAAACTTTTAATTTTCGCTTTCAAGCCGCTCGTATTATGTGCAGACAACGAAGATTTGAGTGACATTAGCAATGCGATTTAAAACCTATCAAAATATTGAATAAAATAATAACAAAATTCCATGATAAAAATGAAACAGTCAAGTTGAGAAGCACAGATTTGAGGGTAGAGTAGTTGTAACAGAAAAAGAAGAAATTTTACAAAAAGAAGCTAATGTTATAGTTTATATACATCGGAGGATATATACAGAAACATACGTGAGCCTTTTAATTGTAAAGCATCGAGGTCAATGAAATTAAGAAAATTAGAAAATTTGTCGCTCCCTAGAAATATGTGTTACAAACGACACTATCATTTGATTATTGTTTATTAGGTTTTATGCGTCGATAAAATCCTTTAGGCCAATTTTAAATACTATTAATTTAATTTCACATTCACCATTTTACTGTCGTACTTATTTTTTTAGTTTGTCAATAGATGGCTCATACTCATTCTTTATAAATTTTAAAGGTATATAAAAATTTAGAGCAAGTCGAAAAATAACCTCTAAGTTTCACCGTTTAGAAAACGTACTTTGTTACATGTAAGTTATCTAAAACTTGATTATATTACAGGCTCTAGGTTCTATATGCGCAATGGCAAATGAATCATCCTTAAGCGAGAGCTCACTTTCCTTATGTTCTCATGACGTTAAGTTGAGACCTTCGTCAAACGCAATTACTTATTAATTTAGTATAAATTAAATTATTTCCCAAAACTGTATTTATAAATGCTTCATAAATGTAGTTCTAAATGCTTTAAAATTAGTGTATGTTTTAATGTTATTAAATACTTCATAGAAAAATCTAGAAGGCAATTGAAATAGTTGAATAAGTACTTAATGGTCGACCTGTACAATAAGAATTTATAAATTGATGTTCTCAAATGAAAGTATTTGTTAATATTTAAAACTCTTGGATTGAGGTGAATTTAAAATTCTCAAGACATTTTTGTGTATTCAATGTCCTCTACATTTCTTTTATTTAAAGTGTGAATTAATAAGTGTTGACGTTGGAACGAATTTCTTCTAATGCTAAATTGTTAAAGTGTAAAGAACTTCATATACGAAGTATGACAATAAAATTTTAATAAGTTGGTAATGTCACCTAAATATGTATGCATGCGTGGCTTCAATAAGTTACTAAAGTTAAATATTAATTCTAAACAAACACATTGATATGGGTTTTTGATTGAACTACAAGGGCCATTTAGAAACTAGTACTCCTTTGAAAATTAAAAAGTAACTACTAATATTAAAACAATAAATATTTTATTTGCCAAGTACGTATATTAAACTGCTTCTATACCTAGTCGCTTGGCCAATGTAAGCATTTGTCATAAAGTGTGACGAGTTTTTGAATCCCAGCTTCATAGTCATTCGCCACTAGTTCATTGAGATAAGTTGCCACATTTTCTTTCAGTTCTTCATCACTTCAAAATTTTGTTCCTGCCAAAAAGTTTGCGAGTTTTGTAAAGAGACGAAAATATGAAGGAGCCAGATTTGGACTATAGGGTGGATGGTTGAAAGTTTCTCACTTGAATTGTTGGATAAGTTGTCATGTTTTCCTAGCCGCATGAGGCCTGGAATTTTCGTGTAGGAGAATGGCGCCGTTATAAAACAGACCTCGCCATCGATTTTGAATCGACCGTTGTAAAATATTAAATACTATACTATAAGCACTAGCACTGATAACAGCCAGCGGTGGCGTTATCAATTTTCTTGAATAATATAAACACTCAGATAAATAACACAGTCAGCGGACAGCAACACAGAACTTTGCACACACACAGCAGATATACAATTGGAAGCGTTAAATCTCGGCTGACAATTACTTTATTCTCTAGCGCTCCATACGATGCAAACAGAGACTAGTTTTCAGATGGCCATCATATTTTGCTATCAGTTAAACTTTATAATTTTAAACTACTATTTATATTTTAAAATAAATGAATAAAAATGAAAGAAACTAGAAAAGCAACGTCCCTTTGATCCATTTATTATATAAAACAGGTAAAACAGTTGAGCTAAAATAACATTTCTCAGGCTATAAAAATAAAGATGTAAATACTTTATAATATTTGATACATAATGTCATATTATTTTGGATTAATTGCTTAATGAAAAATTATTAATAATAATTAAAAAAAGTTAGCCAAAATAGAAATTGCACATATATAAATTTAAGATACCCTTTGGATGCATTTTACTATTGAGGTTCAGCTAAGCTGAAATACATCACAATATTTCATGTGACATCTTAAACACAGATCCTGTCTTACTGCAGCTTTACTTTTGAAATTTGTTTGAAAAGGCACAGCTTAAATATATGTGATGTTAACTTTCATATCTACGACTTACATTTTAGGCATCAGTAATTACTTTTAATGATCATTATAAAATTAGTTTTTAACAGGTTTTGGACTGTAAGACTGCAGTAGTGACGTCACGCGGTACAATCTGGCCTATATTTTCGTATATCTTCCACTAGTGACAAGGGTAACAGTAATCATTTTAGAACGGAAAATTATTCGTTATTCTAATGTATTCACCAAACATATTATCATCAGGTTATCACTTACTTTTGCTTCTGATTAACCATATACGAAGAAAAATTGAAAATAGAAGTTGCTTAGCTCTTTGAAAATTGTTTCCGAATTTTAAAAAGACGATTTACAAATTATGTGGGCATTGGGGAAAGCGTTTCTATTTTAATCTCAAAAAACGACAGCACTTTTTGATTACCTTATATTATTAATTTTATTTAAAAGGTCTTCTAATCGAAGTAAAGGGGGCTTAATTTATTTCGGATAAAAAAATTTCGAATATTAAATTAATATACCTGTGATAAGTTAAAAAAGTAAAAAATTATAAATCAGTTACACAAAGATGTTTTTTGTATATTAAATACTGTATAACAAAATTAAATACATATAGACAAAAAAAATAAGTTTACTATATTTTCTTCATAAAACATCTGAAATTTTCGACAATTGGCATGCCGGATTTCGGATATTACAGTACTGGATATGAAAGGTTTTACTGTATTTACATTCGTAATTTTTGATTGAATAAAAGAGGAAATAATCTCAATTTCACTTTGCGTTATATGAGGGCCAGGCCGGTTCCGATTGGTGTAGCTGTTAGCCTGTTTGCCTATACATTCAAGGGACGCGGGTATAAACCCTATCGAGGTCGGTAAACTTTCAGCGGAGAAAAATTTAAAAAAGCGTGCCTTTTTTTCAGACAAGGAGGTGTCAATGTAATGTTTAGCAAGTTAAAAATCCTTACTGGCGATGGAGCTTCTCTAGATTCATCAAAATTCTAGAAGGAACAGCAAAATGACTATATGATAGTTCTGGTCCAAGAGAGCAAAGGGAATATTCGCATCCCGAAATCTCAGACACAGAACAAACAAACAAAGAAGCAATATGAGGGCGACATGAATATTTCACACGATCACTTATAAAGAGAAATGTGACTAAGTGACTAAGTTTTATTTGAGTGTAATAAACCGCCTTACTTTTGTGCTTGTTTGAATTATGTTTTCACTGATTTTGCAAAAATGAACAATATTAAATGGTGCGTTGTGAGTAAATGTTTCTTAAAGCAATTAATGTATGATAGCTGTCTGAAAACTAATCTTCCATATTTTTCTCTGATTATATGTGACAGAGTGGAAATGAGACTTATGTTAGGCTGGGCGAACCGGTTCTGGAAGCTAAATCGGTTTTTTTGACCGATATCGTGTAATATAAATGAAGCAATTATGCAGATACCACTACTACTCGTATTAGATTGCGAGATGAGGACAATCAATAAAATGTTTGTTGCACAAAATGGATCGACGGTTTATATCCATCGAGGAAGTATATATGACTGTTCAAATTGTCCATCAGAGGCAATCAAGTTTGCTGAAAGATCGAAGAGTTGTTACGAGGACCTGAAAGGAACCAGCATTTTGTTAATTTAGTTTAAGGTATCATCCAACACGATCGACGAGTTACTACAGATGAAACTCTCCAAGGTTTATCCCTAATATTGAAGTTATTCCTGCTACACTTGGAAGAATTGTGTTCATTGGTCTTCATTATGATAAAGTCTATACGAGAGGGATTCAGTCATCATTTTCAGAAAAATACAAGAAACAGAGGGTGACTGCTGCTGCAAAATTCGTGGTATTGGTTGAGTTGAAATGTGAAAACATTTTTCCTGTATTATTTCGAATGAGATAACTTGGTTGTACCACCCAACTACCGAGACTAAACAACAGAGCATAGTTTGGTAAACAACAGACGGAGTGCTCCCAAAATAGCCGCAATAGAACATTTAGCAGAAAAAATGATAGCAATAATTTTTTGGGAGAGTAAAAACGTGAGTGCTTATCAAAAACGATCAGTCAACGCAGTTCTGAAGAGGTTTCACTTAGCAATAAAGCGTAAACGTTCTGGTTTATTGAGCCAAGAAGTATTATTGTGATTTCATGGCAGCACTTGTTCTCATTCTTCTTACACAACAAAATTTGGTAGCATAATACCTAAGGTAGACTTTCAAGCATCTGTTGTACCACTTAGACCTGGCAACGAGCGGCTATCACACATTCCTTCAACTAAAGCTAGCCATAGAAGGCCAGTGCTCTAGGATGGATGTCTAAATTAAATCGGCAGTCGGAGGCTGACTGGAAAAGTGAGCACGCCGTGGAAGGATAAGCTTGGATTTAAGACAATCTTCGTATTTTATTGATGTTTATAATGATATGAAACCGACATTGAATGCATGTTATTCTTCGTATGTAAACATTTGAAAATGGAGAAGAATAGCTTGAAAATGAAGCTCGCAGGGGTCAACTAAAAGCAGTAACAACTGTAAAAAAATCAGTAAAGTCTAAGATATAGTGTTAATGAATTTAACAGATAATCTGGGCATATCATAGGAGCGATTGTTATTGATTTTACATAAATCGACGCAAAGTTTGTTAACTAAAATCAAGAACGGATTCCTTGTTAAGTTTTTATACACAGAGATTTTTGGGAAATTTGTCACCTGTGATTAACTTTGATATACTAGCGTAACCCTGAACCAAAACGACCAACTGAGATGAAGACTAAAAAGCAAAAATTCTATTTTCGTCAGGAAACGTTATGGTGTCTGTATTTTGACACCCAAAAGCCATATCGTTTGTAAATTATCTTGACATGGGAAAACAATAAACAGTAAATAATATACTTATAACATTTAAATAAAGTTATCTCTAAGAAACGACTAAGGATAACTAAAAGGAAGGTAATGTTTTATTACCATGACGCATCCATTCAGTTCGGAACTATTGCTGTCTAAATATTACACGAACTGAAGTTTGAATTGTTTCCACGCGCTCTCTGTTCGCCAGTTTTGACGTTATCGGACTTGCACCTATTTTCTAAGCCAAAATATTCCTCCATGGCAAAATATTATTCTCCCTAAGAGATAATATCAACAGTGAAGGAGTGGTATAAAGAACATGAAAAACGTCACCTTCGTGATTGAATAAAGGCAACGCAAATATATTAAATTAAAATATATTTTGTTAAAATAAGATGCAGTTTTAAAATTACTGAAGAATAGAGAAATACACAAATAAGCTAAACTTTATTAGGGATGTACAGTTGTCCCTAACGCTGCAGCTCTTGCAGTACGTTGCCCTAATAATCGTGTGTGTCTGTTATATTATCAATAAGTTGTCGTATTTTTCTAACTTATTAGTAGTAGATTGAAAATTATTCAAGTTTGAAGTAGTGAATCTGCATGGTTTTCAAGAAATGAAAAAAAGTGAGCTTCATGTTGTGATTACTTGCCAAAAAAAGAGTTAGTGTCCAATGTATTTAATTAAGATTGGTCAGCGTATTTAAAGAAACTTCTTCTTCTTATAGAGTAGAAGAAGTTAGTCTAAGAAGTTCAGATACAGAACAATCTGCAAATATTTAGAAGGTTTTGAAGAGCAGAGAACTTCGTATATTACGAAAATATTCATCGTGTAAATGATATAATGAAATATCGATTAACAACGTGCGTGTCTGAAATAATAGGTATTTCAATCAATTACTATTTAAGGTGTCTAATTCTAAATGAACGCAAATGAGAATCATTTCTTCTACAGCAAATTTTGTCTAGTTTAATCTTGATTGTTTTGATACCTTTGATGAAATATGATCTAATCGCTTCGATCTGGAGACGAAATACTAAAATATGGAGTGGGATCATACAAGATCTTATTTTCTTCACAAGTTTCATGCATTGGAGTCAATGGAAAAATTATGTTCATAGATTTCTGGAATACCGAAAAAACTTTAATGACCGATTACATAGAACATGGTAACATAAGCACCGTCCAATATTAAGCAGCACTAATTACAAAATTACTAGACTGCATGAAAAGAAAAGAAAGGAAGAGGTAACACGCGGAACTCTGTTTTATCAGAATAATTAAGGGTCTTATTTCTATTCATGCAATTTGAGATGTTAGTTTTGAAGTTTAAAGTCACTTTATTCAACATCTAGTGATTTTTATTTAGTTCTAAAACCGAAACTGAGACTAGGGAAATGTTTTGATAGCGATGACGTGATTATGATAACAATATAGAATTCCGACTTTTCCAAGAAATATATTGTTTTGCTTAAAGATAGGTAAAATAACCGCCTTAATATCCAAGAGGATTATGTTAAAAAAATAGTTGTTTATTACGCTATGTTACCAGGCCCAAGCTAAGACACCTGATTTAAATTTCAATAAATAAAAATTGAATCAGAGATGAAATTTTAAAAATGCTTTTATAGCGTTTACTACTGTTTCCACTAGTAATCGTTCCTTTTAGAAGAAGTGTTAATGGGCATATCTCTTAAATAAACAATATTTGGCAAACATTTAATTACATGGAAATTTTATAAAAATATTTCAAAACAATTGTTAGCCGCATTTGTTTGCCTTTTATAAGTACTTAAATCTTTTTTACTAGAAATGTTAGCTTTTGATCTTCAGCAGCGTTGCCAGGGTTTGTGTTTTGGTCCATGTGAAGAAATTAAGCACTCTAGAAAGTCTGCGAGTGCGGTTTTGACATTCTGACTGTCTTCCGAAGATGATTAGCTGACATTACTTTCATATATTTTGGGACACCCTGTATGTGTATTAATAACTTTTAATCATTAATGTATTACTCAATGACGTAGCTCGCTGGTTTGTTTGAATGGAGTATAGATATTGTAGCCTAACCACGGGATTAAGTTATTGCAATAATGCTTATTAAGTTTGAATAATCAATTGACAAGATACCTTCCGTTTACATTTTTACCTTATTTATTTATTTAAATTTCCTTTAAAAGGATTTTTTATAGTCACTAAGGTATATTATGCATTTGTTTGTTAAGAAATAAACTGAACCGTAATTTTACTCACTAATTTTATAGCTATTGTGCATAAATTTACGACAGTTCGTTGAAATGTACAATGTAAAATGATTTAAAAATTATTTACACTTCATACAGAAATGTAAAAATACTCGAAAACAAATTAAGGTATAATATATATAATTAATAAAATACGCGAAAGCGTAAGCATCTTATTATGGTTTAAATAACTAAGTGGAGTAAGTTCTCTCACAATTCGGAGAAAATGTGTTATCTTAATAACAAAACACAAAAAGTTAAAGTAAAATATTAAACAAATATCTTCAATACATTAACACTCTGTGCACTTTTAAAATAAAAAGGACGTTAACTCCTTCTCAGTTTTTATTTTGGATTTTGATACTAACATGCAAAAGGATGTATGATATTGAATAAACAATAACGGTTAAACAGCCTAGAGTAAGGTTATGCAATAAGATTTTAAAATTTTAATCGTAAAATTTTCGTATCTTTATAGATTACTCTTCAAACGACGTTCGTATGCCGTTCCTAGCCATAAAATCGATTACCTTTTATTGTAATATTGTTATGAATATTATAAGTTTTTTCTCTAAGTTCGCTAGAACCAAAACATTTTTGTAATTTCGTCAAAAGAAAATAAGTGAATAGTCGTTTTAATACAGAGGCCTTATAAAGCTCTAAACGAAAAGGTATAATAAAACAAGAACTATCAACGAAAAAATTACCTTGTATAGGAAAAGTGGGTCTTATTTTTTCAAAATTTTGGTCTATGCAATTTCAATAGGGCAGGAAATCGATGAATGGTAACTCAAACTGCGAAAGACGAAAGAAAGAACAAAATGAATCGAAGATTGATGGTTTGGACCATTGCAAAAGGTCTGAAAATATCAGAAACCACTGTTTTGAAGATTTTGTAAAGACGAGTACACGTTGGATTTTGAAATTGCTAATTCTGAAAAAAGGTTGTGCAGACGTCAAATTTGCGAAGAACGCCTTTCGTTCGTGACAATGATCTACTTTCAAAAATTATAACTGATGATGAGACATAGGTGTACCGCTAGAAACTCGCATGAAACAAGAATCAATGTCGCAGATTTACACATCACAAAAGACAAAGGTTTATCAAAAAATCTAATGTCTATAACATGTTGGGATCCTGAAGGAACTCTGGGATTGAATATATATATATTGAAGGGCTCCACAGTTATCGTATACGTAAATAAGGAAATAGCTATAAAGTTAAAACTTACGCTAAAGGATGTCTCAAAGAAGACAAAGTTAGTCCATAAAAAGCAGGCTCAAAAATGTCGGGAAATAATCGATAGTTTCGGTTTCGCGAAGTTAAAATATTCACCCTATGGTTTTGACTTTATATTCCATTCTAAACTGAAAAACACTATTGTGGTGACGTCGCTTTTTTCATTTTAAAACTTGAAAGACATTTTGCAGAGTTGTCGGAAGAAGCCATTTGAGGTATTACAATATTGAAAAATCGCGGCACTAAGCCTATGAAGGTTAATAAGTTCTGCATTGGAAAATAAAATTTTAATTTAATCCGGTTAGGTAGACTAGATAAAAACGTTCTTTTATAGATCTAGAAGAATTTATATTTATTTGTGCTGAAATTGATCATATGGTTGAATTTTTAAGTGCAATTTTATTCCATACCTGACAGGTAACAATTATAATTAATCATTTAAAATATTATAAATACGTACCAATGTATTACCAAAATAATATTAGAAATTTCGTATATATCTTTTGTCATCAAAAATATAAAAGCACAAAGCAATTTTGTAATAGGTAACAAGAATTCTTTTAACGAAGTTTCCAGTGGCTGAGGATATAGCGTTAACCACAATTATTTTGAAAATAGCACCCTTTAATTTCGTTACAGAAATTCTAAAAAGAACAGGCAAATAACGTATAATTCTAGGGTTCGTTACAGTTGCCTTGAATTGAGTCATTGGCTAGCAACCGCAACTGTGCAATTGCAATGTATGTTCCACTATTAGCAGTTAACATTTAGAATTATTATTCCAATTAGAAACTAAATTCTTGAAGTATATCGACATTAGTGTTCTGTGATTTTTCTAAAAATTATTTTACACTCAAAAATTGAACAAAGATAATATACAGTTTTTACTAAAATCTAGTAAAAGTGCTACCGATACCTATCGTGTACTCAAAGGAGCTTATAGCGAGCATTTTAAATCTTGACGGTGTATTTATGCTGGCAGAGAAGAAGTGGAGCACCATGAAAAGCGAAGATTCTCCATGTCTTTGACAAATGACGAAAATCTCGAGATGGTTTAAGAAATTCATAGAAAAAGCAGGGTTTAAACATAAGAATGATTGATGAATAAAATTTCAAAATGAATGTTGTCAGACAAAGTTTGCATAATACTTTAGACATGTCAAAGACTGATGCTAAAATTGTTCTAAAATCTCACACTGGATCAGGAGTCTCCAATTTGAAACACTGTTGATCGTTTGGTAACATTAAGCGAAATCCAGGTTTTTCAATACTCTTATTAGGTTTGATGATACGTGGATTTACCAGTTAAACCTAGAAGCTAAAATAACAATTCATGCCCTACTAACTGCCAAATTTCTCTAGAGTAAAAAGGCCGAAGAAGCAAATCGAAATTTAAAAAATGTTTACTGTTGTTAGGGGTGCTCTGTTAGTAGAATTGCTTCCCACTATTATAGTGGGAATAATTCTAGAACAAAAGATCTGAGTTGTCGACAAATGGATGAATGTTGCATCAAGATAACGGTCTTTTATTTCCAAACATCACCCATGCTCGCCTCTCCTTGTTCCCTAAGATAGAAAGTAGGGTTGAAGTCATTTTGGAAACGTTGATGTGGTAAAGAAGAAAACGGAGGAACTTCTCAGGGCATTGACAGCCGATGAGCTACAACATTGTTTGACGAATGCGCATGCAACAGTGTATAGGTGGACAAGGGAATTATTTTAAATGAGGTGTTAGCTTAGTGTTTGCTTAATATAATTTATAATCAAGGTAAGCTCGTTATTTAATTGTCATACCTCGTACATATCTTAACGCATATGTAAATTTTACCCGAAGACTTGTTTAGAATTTGCATTAAGAAATGCAAGCGTCTTTGTTTAATGAAGTTGTTATAAAATGTGTTTATAATTTATATTTTATTTCTTATGATAATATCTTAAGCTTCACACATTCCTTATTAAAGATATTTATACTAACATTCACATTTTGTAAAAAAAATTGAAAGTGAATAATTAAGGATATTTAATAATTTAGACGAAGTTGTTTAACGATTCGTTAATTAGTGTATATGTTGAAATGTCTAAAAATTAAAATATAAATAAGTACCTTTTTAATGTTGATATCTTCTACTAATGGACAGGTGTAGAAAGCTTATACGGTATTCGTTACTGAAACAAGAATAAAAATTCAAACAATGTAATAGTTGTTATATATTAGACAGTATTTGTACCGCCTTTAGTTAGGTTCACATTTTGTGTAAATTTCATAATAACGGGTTTTATTGTAAATACCGATATTTTAATATATATTGTACAGTGTGAACCAAAACTCCTGAAATATTAATTTCTTACAAAATTTCAATGGTATAGTGAAAATTAAATTACTTTTGCCATTCTTTGATATACTCCGTACAGACATGAAGTTGATTTGCATTCCCTTACTTCTAGCGATGCCCCCCAATTATTTTAAGTGCCACTATATGACTTATGATACGTCATCCAAAAATAAATGTTATTTTCTTTTTTTCTAATTAAATTTACTATACCTTCATTGTTCCTGTTTAGCGGTTATTACAAAATGCTACGTTGTGTATTAATCAACATTTTACCAAATTATTGAATTTCCTACTGATTGTTTTTAATGTAAGTACCAATATATACCTATAATTTAGATACATATAAATTATTAAACCTTCTTATAGATTGTGCAAACTGTTATTCACACTACTGTGCTGACGACGAACTACATAGTTCGATACATAAGCTCTCTTAAAACAAAAGCTGTAAGAAGTAAAAATGATATAATGAAGTTTGTAAGATATTACCTTTAATATTTTTATCTACTAAATATACAGGGTGTTCACTTTAAGTGGACTGTGAAACTAAACGAAGCTTTAATCTGAAAGTTTGGTTACCTCTATAAAACTATATTTTCTATTTTGTGAAAGTATTTTTAAGGTGCCAGCAATCCCGTAAAAACCAGAAATAGATATCATCTTTCTTATTTTAAATAGGATAACCTATTTTTTTAATTTATTTCTAGTTTCTACGTAAATTTAAGGTTTATTTTATTAAACATATAATGCATCTAAGTTTATCGGTTTCCGAGGCACTAACCTGTATTTGAAAATTGCGATTGCAAAAGTTTTTGAGAAAAAAAGTTGTATCTTGATATAGAAGAACGATAATGGAATAACATTTGCACTAAAGGAAGACAAGGCACTTACGCTCCTAATCACTTATAATATTTCTAAAGTTATTTACGATAAAGGCAGTATTATTTCGTTATTACATAAAAACAGCTAAAACTCAATTTTTTATTAACAATGCTTTATATCTGATTAGATCAGTAGATAGAGAATTAAATTTCGGTTAGATGTTATATCATGTTCCTATGCTTAAAGTTACAAGTGTTTTTATAATTTCAATTGGAAATATTGAAAAAATTAATTAACAAAGCTTGGAAACAATTGATTAACAACTTGCATAAACAATTATATAGCGTTCATCTGTCAACTGGAAAGTGATTACACTTCGCATAAGTGTGAAATGGTAATCGTATGTGATTTTCAATTTTGTTTTAATATTAGTATGGCAAATATACCGGTGTCCCACTAAGCGTAACGAGGTACTATATCTCAGGAACTAATAGTCGTAGAACTTTTAAAAACAATCGTATTAAGGAAAGTGGCCAATAACGCTGCTTTTAAGTTCATTATTCTACCGTTGGAAGGGGGGGGGG
>JAHWXV010573478.1:0-10597 GCA_024586415.1 Phrixothrix hirtus | reverse complement strand
TGGAGAATATTTTGAAAAACAATAAAATAGATTTTGTCTTTAAATGCTTGTGTTTTCAACCTTAGGCCAGAAATATAAATAGCAGCCCTCGTAATATACAAAGAAATGGGAGGTCAAAAACTTCACTCACAAATACAAATACTAAACGTGTGGAAACAATATTGAGGACCGATTGAAAACTCACTTATCAAATGATCATAAAGTTGATAATCAAGTAATAAACATTTTAAAATAATTAAGAGGAGAATTTTTCGGGAAGGAATTTTTATCCTTGCCTCTTGCTGGAATAAATGTTTAGAAAAAAATGGCGACTGTGCAGAAAATAGCTTAAACCGTACATTTTCAAATGATTGCTTTAATTTCCAATGCAATTAATGTATCTGTTGAATTAAAATATTGTATCTTACTTTTGGGACATGCCTGGTACTAAAAAGCCATCTAGAACCGTAAATTGAAAACTATCCCACATCAAACACCATTTAGCAAGGAATATGAATGGATAAGATAAGATAAGAATTGAAATTATAGACTAAATAGAAATAATAAATTTACAAGGTAATTCTTGATTGAGAAGAAAAATGAGCTAAATTTTTGAAAAAGCAGCTAGGAATGTAATTTAAAGCAACTCAAAGGAAAAAACAAGTATCCCCAGATATACTACAGGAATCACAGAATTTTGCAACGGTGATGATCGCAGCAAACCGTGTCTGGCAAAAAAGCAATGCCACCCTAATCGGTATTAAGATTAATATGTTTAAATAATACAGTAATACATTTAATAAATCTCAGTAGGGGTAGTGTTTGTTACCTGTTTGGCAATGTTGATCAATTTATTGAATTACTCTATTACGTACTTTAATTTACGTAATTTTTAGGTTTGATGTAGATAACCAAACTAGTTTCAGATTTTATTATTTAAAATACGCCTAAGGGAGATACCCTTTTATCCGGAAAATAAATTTACTGTGCGGTTATGTCTTACCTGAAGATAAACTTTTATATTTTAGTTTCAATATTTACATTTAAACTTTGTGGATCACACCAAAATTTATTGACGTCATATGTTTATATAAAATTAAGTAACAAATCACAATTAGTTCTATACATTTATTTAAAATTCAAAATTAAAACACAGATATATAAAAAAAGCAATTAAATTGTTAAAATGTTACAGAACAGTTATGCAAAAATGCAAAGACCCGTTCGAACCGATCCCTTAATGTGTCTGCCAAATGATAAGAGCAGTTGAGCGACTCTTTATACTAATGGATCAGGACGACAGGTAGAAGAAAGTTTAGTCTTAAATTTAAATTAAAATAAGTTTACAGTGAATGATTTTTAAAATTGGTCTGTGGTTCGTTTTAAACCAAAGTATTGGTTTTAGAACATTCACTTGCGTAGTAAATTGTAGTTTGATAATTATCTCTGTTTAGTTGATAATTTGCCTTCTTTTTGCTTATCTCCTAGAATTACAATTAGGATTTTTGGATTTTTGTTTCCAAGTCCACTGCCAAATCTTCAAGTTTTGACTTCTTTATTTGTTGCGAGTTTCACATCTCGTTTTAAAATTTTACCTTTTAAAACTTGAATTTTATAATTTCTTTGACGTTGATCTTCCGTAAAACTTTAGTTTTGCTACGGACTACTTGTCAGAGGTAATATTGTTTTAAATTACTTGAGTAACACTTTAGCAAGCATTGTGTTATGGAATTCACATATTTACCATCAAATTTCTACTTCTGAAGCGGTCACAGTTGTTTAATGCATCACAGTCTTCAACGAAAATATGATGATTTTTAATCATTCCCTTTCCGCTGTCTCAGGTTTCAAATGGTTAGTTGCGTATTCGTGACAGAAAGCCGTTGAGACTCCGTTAACTATTTGCGTCTATTTCGGAGCCTTCCCTGAGTTTTACAGCTTGAGTAATTTAGGTATATGCTACTGTAATTTCGGAGGATTCTTTGAGCTTTTTAGATTTTACTGCAGCCGAAGACCTTTCCTTCTAAAAAATTTTATTTCGTACAATTAGTTTGTCTCTTCGATTTTTAGTTTATTTTCCACTATGAATTATATATTCAAAACCCGCGTTTTTATAACGATGTACAATTTAATCTTTGTTAAATATTTATTTTATAGCCTGTGAAACTTCGTTTTGACATAGAAATACTGTTAGGTTATTTCTATTTACAATAAGTTTGAGAAATTTTAAATAGGTGCTAACTTATTTCAATTTGTTAATGTGAGAAAATAGTAATTTCTTTATTGTTAATTACAAGAGTCTGGCAGTAGATTCATGTTCAATGAATTAAGACCAAACTTGCATAATAGTTCAGAATATAAAGCTCCCACGCTGTCTAAGTATAGCCAGCAGATTTTATAAAAGAGCTAAATATTGACTAGAAAAATCTGATATGACACAACACACGACTTTGTCTTATATATTTAGATATACAAATAATGTCCACAAATGTATACATAAAATGTATAAATGCAAAAGCTATTTAGAATTAACTTCTATTCAACGTTTATCATAAGCGTAATGTAAAGTGAAATTATTGAACGCTTATGTAATCCAAGACATTACAATATCTTTAAATGAAGGACTATTAATTAAATGACAAGTTTTGGATTAATTTCCTTCCGTTTACAGAGTTGACAAGAAAGTGTTATGACGAACATGCGAAAGAAGTACCTTTGATAAATAAATATTATCGAAAAACAATCAAATCATAAACTCAGAGATTACAAAACTATAATAAGGATAATTAACTATTAAAAGAAATGAATAAATGTCAAAATAAAATAACTTGTATTACAAATAATTTGTTACGTTCTACGGTATCAGTGAAAATTTTCACATCTGCAAGGTATCGTATAATGTATAAGTTAGATTTTTTTTATAAATAACTAGTCGAACTGTTTCGGAGATATTGACTTTAAATTCAATAGTAACTTGTGAACCGACAAAAATGCGTTTTTGAAATTCATTTTGGTAGGCAAACATAGAATACCTAGTATGCTTACATTAATACCATCGCTATGCTGTTTTACGTCACTTCGATGGCTGGTACGAACAGGGTGAAAGCTTCAATTTGGTGTAAAATTTCTTAGCATACTAGATGTCGTAGGGAAACAGTAAAATCATGGGTATTTATTTGCCTGCCGATATTCTCTGATGTGAGACAACCATCGACACGACAAGCGTAAGTAATGTTCTAATTTATTACAGCAACAGCACCAGTGGTGGGATATAAGCAGTTTTGTGGTTTTTCTATGTATGCTACCTCACATCAATCAAAAGTTTGATTGTACCGGATGACGTAGAAATTTAACAATTATCTTTTCGACTGTCAAACTCATTTGACTATAATATTAGGTAGAGTCGGTCTTCTAGAACAAAAATTAACCTAACAAATATTATATCCCCCCTCCCTCCCAGTGGGTTAAAATAAATGAAGAAAGTGTTTTCTTTTCTAATTAATAGTGTTACCTTTGTGATTATAGTTCAGGTCGAAATAAGGCAAGCAGGGAGTACTATGTTAAACCACACCCTTTGTCTTGAATTTTCCTTTTCAGTGATTCACAATTTACGTAAAGGGTCTGTTTAGTATTTGTCGCACTATCCCAAACATTACAGCGTTTTCGGGAAGATTTCTTATTCAAACCTACTCGCACCTATCTGCAGATCTACCATAACTCATAGAATAGAATAAGAGCATGCCTAAGTCCTAATAATAAGAAGAAGAAGATATAACTTGAAACGTAATTAACCTAGATGCATTGAAATATAATATACGGCTTGTATTTTGTTTTCTCTGAGTATAATTAAAGATCTACACCAAAGGATTGATCTGGTATTTATTAAGTAGGAATGTTAGTTAAGACTAAGAACAGTTACAACTTATTGTATATTGTATACTGTACAAAATTCGATCTTTTACTAGCGAAACTTGGAAAATACAAATGTTATCAAAAGAATAACCTAGACCTCTAGATATAGTTTTTCTAGATAAGCTCAATGGTGAAAACCATTATCCGCTACTGTCTTTTGTTTTCGAGCGATCAACAAAAATTCAAAACGTCAACTTTTCAAGAGATATCGATCTACTTTATTCCTGAATTTAAAAAAAAACTGTTTACATGATTTTTGAACACTTTTTAAAAGAAAATATATTGGCGTTAACAAATTTTATATAGCATTGTTTATTTTTATGTTATAATATAGAGTTGTGTTTTTTTAAATATAAATCGCAATTGACTATGACTTATTTGAATAGAGTATTTCATGCCCGCTTCAAAAATATACAATACGTGAGGTGTACCATTTTTCTTTATATATGAAAAAAATGAAATGCTACTTTAACATAGTTTCCTGGGCTACAGCCGTTATTTTAAATAATATCAAATTTAATGTGAATGAATTATTGCAGTCTGTTCGTATTAAATCAATTTTAGTTACTTTTGTTTACAATGTAAAATCATAGAAAACTTAATATGTTAGAATGCTTTATTTATTCTGATATTTCATCCAAAATATACTTCGATCGTTATCTAGAAAGGTGACAACCTCATAATTCATCTTCAAAAGATTGAAAAGTACTCTTTTCTAAACACAATTTATACCTCTTCAGAACACTGTTAACTGCATTATAAATATAGGTATTTGAAATAGAGTTGATGCATTTAATAAAATTTTACCGTAGTTCATTAATATTGTTATTCGTTTTTTTTGTATAATTTGCTTTTCAGGTTCCCTCAAAAGAACAAAATCTAACAGAATCAAATCAGGTGACCATAAAGGCTATCTCACCGGCCCATTATTTCCTATCCAATTATCATCAACTTTCGTGTTTAACATATTGGAAAATTGTCTTGTATTC
The DNA here is from genome assembly GCA_024586415.1 of Phrixothrix hirtus. Classification (NCBI taxonomy): domain Eukaryota; kingdom Metazoa; phylum Arthropoda; class Insecta; order Coleoptera; family Phengodidae; genus Phrixothrix; species Phrixothrix hirtus. The sequence continues at coordinate 5,717 of JAHWXV010573478.1, read as the reverse complement.
TGCGGAGGCTCCCCATCGTGTTGTAAAAATATATTTCTTCTTTCATATAAAGGTAAATTATTAATATATTCTTCAATATGATCACTTAAAATTTGTTGATGTCGTTGGATATTAAGGGACCCGTCGAAAATCCAGTAAAATAAAATGCGATTCTCTTGTAGAGCACACAAAATATTAAAACCGAATCGTCCTTGGCGGCCAACTTCAACAGCGCGATGAGAATTCTCATCGGACCAATAGTATTCATTATGCCTATTAAACATTCCTACGCTGCAAATCTAAAGTTTCGTATGTTCGTATCTTTAAACCAAAAGATCTTACTGCATTTTCTGACAGTACCAGTTGCAAAAATCCATTCGTCGCTGATAATCAGTTGATTGCAGGTGATGTTTTAATTTGCCGACTTGAAATTAACGGATTGGCCGCAACAGACCAACTTACATTTATAGCAACATCTTCAACATTTTTCGTGTTGTAATGTTTTGGTCTTGGGTTATTAAACGAGCGATTGTTAATGAGGTTAGTTTTCAATCTTTCGAATATAGATTTGTGAGGTTGTCTTCTTTCTAGATAGCGATTAAAATATATCTCGGATGCAACATCAGAGTTGTTATTACTTCGAATAAAACATTCCAACATACAGAATTTTTCTCGATTTTCAAGTGATCGCTATCAAAAATAATTAAGAATCGGTTTCGCACATAAAATTTGCATTCATTCATGGACAATTAATTTGACATTATTTAAATAATAAAATATTTTTTATATATATAAATCAAAATGTTACACCCCACATATTACATATTTTTGAAATAGGCGTAAAATACTTTATTTAAATAAGTCACAGTCAATTGCGATTTATATTTAAAAAAAGCAAAACTATATATTATAATATAAAAATAAACAATGTTATTTAAAATCTATTAACGCTAGTTTATTCTACTTCAAAAAGTCACCAAAAAATATGTAAATCGTTTTTCTTAATTTGAGATATTTTTTGAAAAGTTGACATTTCGAATTTTTGTCGATAGCTCGAAAACAAAAGATTGATTTTCACCATTGAGCTTATCTCGAAAAAATGGATTGAGAATCCTATATTGGTTTTTTGATATAACACTTGTATTTTCCAAGTTTCCTTATTAAAACATCGAATTTTGCTCACCCTGTATATTGTACATTGTATATTGTACATTGTACATTACACATTGCACATTGCAAATTGTACTGTGTACATCGTTTATTCTAGATTGTATATTGTGCATTAAAACTACACAACATGTTTTATATAAGCTTCGCAGGATTTGTGTTTCTTCACCAGGGCTGCTACGTTTATCTGATGAGTTCCAAAAAGACAAAACCGGTCACAGACTGCTTCCTGGTGTACGAAACACAGATCCTTACTTTTATTAATTAAGTAATTTGCTAATTAGCAAATTTTACATAATAATTTCTATTTATGTATAGAAATAGTAATTTCTATTTATTTGTTTTATACATAGCTCCAGTGCATTTATAAAGCCAATTTCAAGTCTTATAATTCGTTCATGGTTATACTGCTATTAGTCAGTTTATTATTTCAAGTTTTACATAAATTTGCATTTCCTAACAACTGCTTTACTCTTAAGCAGTGAAATGACTCTTCAAATCAATGCCAATTTCAACTTTATCATGCATTAGGTCACTTTAGTTGACAGTTTCCTATTATTTTGCTTCGTAATATCCTTTCATGGATGTCATTCTAACAATATATTGTATATTAAAACTACACGATATTTGCATATAAGTTTCGTAGGATTTCTATCTACTCACCAGGGTTTCCATTCTTGAGTGATGAGTCCCAATAGGACGAAACCGGTTACAGGCTGCTTCGTTATGTACGAAACACAGATACTTGCTTTTATTAATAAAATAATTTACTAATTAGTGCTGTCAGTTGTATTAACCATGCGCGCATTTTTCTAAGCTTTAAGTACAGTTTTTCTGTTTGAATTCATATTTTGTAATTAGAAAATTTAATTTATTTTGATTGCAAAATTAAATTAGTAGTCTTTGAATTTGTGCTGCAGTGAATTTGTACCTTCGTGTATGTACAACTTTATTTTGCACATTGCTTACAATGTAATTCAATAATTGTTTTTGGCGGGTTTTGCCGGTTATCGCCGATATTTAAATTAATTCGCGTTATTTTTCGACATGCATTGTGCCGCTTAACTATCCTAACGTATCTCATCTCGTGAAAAGATTAATCAACAATTAGAATTCTTCAACCGAAAACTTTTTATTTCCAATTTATCGAAGTTTCCTTCGTTATCACCGAACAATCTAGATTCGATGATGCACGCCTTATAAGGTACTTTTATTACTTTAATTTAATTTTAATTCCTTAGTGTTTTCCATATATATTTATTTTGTTCAATTTTAAAATATCATTCATCTTGGTGCATCAGACCAATGATCCTCAAAGACATCTGATTTATTTTTTGTTCAGATTGCCATTCATTAACAATGATCTCTACTGATGCATCGAATTCAGATTCAGGATTTATTATTATCCTTACAATTGTATTCAGTGAAGGTGAAAAACAACTTCAAAAATGCTTTGAAGAAAAATATCTACTCAAATCAGTATTTAAATGGTACTCAGCCTTCGCTATAAATCCAGGTAACGTGGAAAAAGTTGATCAATTTATCAGAAACGATTAATGAATAGCACTGGTAGCGCTTAAACCATTGTTTACGATAAGCCAGATGGTTTATCAAACAGTTTCGCATCGAATAGTGACAAAAACGTCTTCAAAGATACAGAGAACCCCAGATTTATTACGACAACGAGAATAATGATCTTTTGTCACAACTGATGAAACGAGCGTACGCTATTACATTCTAGAAAACAAAAACATTAATATGGAATAGCACTGCACCAGCTCACTTTCGCCCAAAGTGCACACATCGGCTGCTAAAGTTGTAGCGACTGTATTTTGAGATATTATGGAACAAATTACATGAAATTTTGTTAATGAGCAAAGAGATAATAACGTAGGCTATGACAGAGAGCTTAAAAAAGTTAAAGTGACTGTACGAGCCAAAAAACGTGGTATCATGAGCAAGGCTGTGATTATTTTGTGTGACAACACAACATCGCCTTCGCTAAATTGGATTCCTTCACATAACTCAGACTTGGCTCCAAGTAACTATCATCTCTTTTAGCGATTTAAGAAATATTTGATAGGCACGCAATTTGGCTCGAATGCTAAAATAATCGATACATTAAAAAATTGGCTAAATTGTCAATCAAACAAATTTTATTCTGTGAGTATTGTTGTTAATAGAAAAATTCTGTACATATTATGATCCAGAAATAATAAATAAAATGCAAATATTATAATAAAAGAATTGCCTCTGCATTTATGTGAATGTATGAAATAATAATTACTTTTTATCAGCAGCTTATTGGAATTAGTACATAAAATTGAAAAATTTTTAAAATTGGTAAGGAATCAAAATATATTATGTATACCAGGTATCAATGATTTAAGGGACAAATAAAAATCAATGTCATATAAAACATTTCACTTCTTTGACACTTTGTTGAACTTTCGATAACGTCTAATGTCAATTTTGATTTACAACTTAAATTCCAGTTATAGCATAAATTGTTATCTTAGATCATTCATAATGTGATAAACGAATATATAATAGTTGAATAAAATAGTTTACATCAAAGTATTTGCTAATATTACGTATCACTGGCAAACTTCAATTAAAAGTCTGTGTAATAATATGATATAAATATGGTAAAGATGTATATAATAATTTAAATAAATCTACTGCACTAATAGTGGTTAATTAAATGAGTTATGATTAATAATTACAACTGGTCAAGAATTTATCTTGTAGAACTATGAAATTTAAAACAGTTTAAGGGGGTTCTAAAAAACAATTATTTATGTAAGGAACTTTAATATGAATAAACTAAAAAATTCATTTCAACTACTTAATCGCATTTTTATTTTTATCGGCGAAGTACGTATATTAATATTTTTAAACTTGTCGAACACTTTAGAATACGTCGTTATTGGCTCCAATACTAACATCTATTATTATTTAAAAAATATTAATGCTATTAACTGCTTTATAAATGTTCGTTACAAGGAAATGGTAAACCAAAAACCACTCTGAATTTCTAAATACCTTTGAGGCTACATTAATTATACCCCATGTTCAACACAACACTATATAAATATTGATATTTCGGTTATGCGTAGGGTGGTTTGTATATAACTGCATAATGTTTCAAAGTTGAAAATAAGTGCATAATATGCTTTATAGATTATGTCGACATGTTTTAAGGAAATTTAATAAATAAAAAAATATATGCAAAGAAATGTCTATAAAAAATAATGATTCCCCAATAATTTTCAAGTAGTACATTCACTTCTCTACAATTCAGAGACACGAATGCAAATAAAGGGCCTTACCTTGTTGAATCAGTCTAGCGTAGACGCTCAAATTGGTTGCCAATAGCAACCCCGCCACCAAAAATGTATCTTTTATGTACACCAACATCGCCGAATATCTTTATAAAATATTGTCAAATCTATTATTACCATTGACCATAACTAAACAACTTTGATTAAATTCAAAGTTACTTTCCTTATGGGCTAATAATGTCGCGTTTAAATAATATTGTCATTATCGGCATTATTCAATTTAGCTAACACTATTAATTCGTAATATTTAAAGTTCGTAACAAACTACAAATCGCTCTAAGACCGAACGAAACCGAGACTATAATGGGCGTCTCGACGCTTCGAAGTGCGATGCAGCACTGATGTAAACAGTTAAAGTGTAGACTCCGGAGTCTGCACTCCGGGACCACTCCGGAAATCTACAAATAACAGCTGACTACATGCTACGCAGGCGTTTGTTACGGTTGTATTAATATATGCACGTATAAGGTTTATTTGCGTAAGCTTGCCAACTGAATTCGAAACTATCAATCAATTACTAACTTTATTGAAAATACTTAAATTATAAAAATTGGAAATAAATCTGTACAATAAATAAATGTAACACAATAATTTTCTGCACACCTGGAAACTCTATCTTGTTTAACAATATTTGGTTACTAAGTAGGTCAGAAAGGATAAATATTCATCGTTTTCTGATTATATTTTATTTTCCTTTCGTGAGTAACATCAAATAGGTACGTGAACTTGGCAGCTTTAATAAATCTTGCGATTTTACTTACTTTATATACGGGATGTGATACAAAACTTTAGTTATTATATATATTGTATTTTCAATACAATATTAAAGCTAAGTTGCTTGTTGGTATAAATTAATAAATTGACTAGAAGCAACTTTGCACGATAGTTTAAATCCATAATGAATGATTCTAAGACTAAACTATTTAAAATCTTCTCGATATGAAATAGAACAATAATTTATATTGTTTTAAAATTATTTTTATTTTCAACATATTATCTCTTAATCTACTTATTAGCTGCACTTTTATTTAACAACTATTGCTAAAAATCCAGTTACAATATTATTAACAAACGTCCAACAAATGTCTGCAATGCAAAAATAACGTTTGAGCAAAAAATTGAATTATACAAATAGTAAATATTTATGGAAACTTTCACAGTTATTATTCATAATTAAAACAATATTTGGGTTAAAACTGTGTAACTTTAATAAAAATTAAACGTTTC